>JAULBU010054449.1:0-12347 GCA_032358235.1 Odonthalia washingtoniensis | reverse complement strand
CCCTCATAACTTCCCTCCACCCCACACCCACTCTCACTCTCGTGTTTATTACAACGAAGAACAGCTTTGTGGAAGATCTCACTCACTCCAGTCACACACATCGGTCACTTCACAATCTTCGTCCCGGACCAAGCAATTTATTAATATATTCTGGCATTGGCATCCTCCCCTCCCTTCCCCCTCATACAACACACAAGTCGGTATCAAATATAACAAACGAAGTGAGAGGAAAAATAGTGATCGGTATTTAGTGAACTTTTGTAAAAAAACGGTGTTTCAGAGATAGAGATTTAAAAAAATGAAAATCGAGGTAACGGAGAAAGTGCCACGTTTAGTAACGCATTGCTGTTGATATTATTTGTTTCGAATTGTGAATGGCGACTTTGTTGAGAGTATTAAAAATGCCATTTCTGTACATTACTGGCATCTGTACTTTTGTATAACAATGCCGTTCATGACAAAATTAAATTATGTCATCACAAATTTTGAGAAACGAAATAAAACGTTTTGTAGAAAAGTCGCCACAATAAATATGTGGAGAGCGAAAAGTAGAAAACAACAATGCGCCAAGTCAGTAAACCGTAAGTAAACAACGACGTTTACTATACAAGAAGGAAAAGCAACAACCCGGACAAAACATCCACCGACGTTTAGAGTGCAGCATCACACACCAAAGTATCACCAACGATACTGCAAGGAGAATAATAACCTAACCTCTTATCCCACCACTTACTACCTGTTAGTTGCATCGTTTCTACATCACTTTTTTTTTTTTGATCAAAAAAAAAAAAAAATCACAACCTAAACCTCACTCAAATCCTGCCAACTAACAAATTTACACTTTACTTTTTTTGTTCTTCTGTTAAAACATAATATGACTCCCTATGCAAACTGTGTGACAACCAACCAACCTCTTTCCAAACTGTAAATCTTCCCACACCATACGTAACATTGCAACGCTCTCTGTTTTCAATACTACCACCATCTGCTGACAACATACTGGAGACGCCATTAATTAACATCACAACTAATATCAGCATTCATCGCGCTTCTCATAGAAAATAGTCCACCTGAATCCGATGTAGTACTCACATTTGCAGCTTACTTACTTACTTATATGCAAGCGAGGTTCTCAACATCACCTGGAAAGATATGGTGCTCCTTACCGATGTCCGACTCACATTCTTTCACCCCTGACATAACCGCTTTCGTATTTTTCCAACAGAAAACCCACGTTCATGTGCGGAAATACCGGTTAATGAAATTCAACTGCACATTCTAATCTACCGCGCCTATTTATTTCCTTGACAATCAGCGTTATTACAAATCTTTATTCCTCTCAATATAGCTTTAGATTTGCGCACGAGGCTTCCTTTTTAACCTCTAAGCAGCCCACGTTACTCCTCACTCACCGCGTATTGGCTCGATGACAGAAGATTTCATCAATCAGATCCAAGTGGACCAGAATTACGATCAGTGGTCGCTGGGAATCTTCCAAGTATGTCCGACATTACTTCACTAATGGACAGAATTGGTTTGCATCCCATCTCACAGACCTGCGAAATCAACTATCTATAAAGAAATACGAACAGCTATACCTTAGCATAATACGTCACATCAACGAAAACAGCACCAAATATGCACATTAAAACTAGAGGCACCCATCCACCGTAATTAATCAAAATAACACCACTTGTCGCCACGTTGTAAGCCTTCGCCAAAAATCCGCCTGCTGTTCATGCATAGAAAAAAAACTAATCCCAATTATTTATGGTGGTTTCGTTTTTCCTTTCCCCTATTCCAAAAACAAACGTACCAAGCAGCACAGAGAAAGCTATACCGCCAAATCTACCATCTTGTACAAAATATCATACATAAATACACACTGAAGCAATTTATTTATCTACTGAAATCCGACAGTTCTCCCTTTTACTAGATTCATGTTTCTCGCCCTCTTCATATTGTAACAAAAATCTTCTCAACCTTCACCACATCCCCTCTGAAGAGCAGAAAACACTCTATCCCTATCTCACTATTCCCTCATACTCTAAACCTTCAATTTTTGATCGCAACTTCCAACATCCTTTGTCTATCACTAACCGGCCGACTAAGATCTCAATAATATGGCTTCCAATCCAACCAAGCTCTGGTCTTTCAACAACACCACAAATACTACACCAAAACCACCACATATTGAAGCCATCCCCCACATTCCCAAACAACAAATCCCGTTCCAACCAAAATCCCAAAATTTTCCCCATTAGTCCAAAACGTACCAAATGACGTCGTCTTGCTCGCAGGAAACAAAATCCCCCTTCGTCAAAATCCCGTCGTTACGACCGCCTACTGCAACGTTCCTAATCTTTTCATGACTCCATCTTCACTTCCACCCATATCCCTTTCGATCCCTCTCATACCACCGACTAACCTCAATCAACCACCTACACCTCCTCAACCCACAGCAGCACCCCCATAGAATCAAAAAATCTACATAATATTCCTTACTTACCTATTCTCCCTCTAACCCGCACATATTTTCCCATGCCCCAACATCCCTGCACTTTGCAGCGCCTCCACCACCCCTCGAAATCGCAGAAATCATCAAAATCCCGTACAACTTCAACAGACCATAAACCGCTACCCCACCAAGGTATGGGGGCTTTTTTTAACTACGCAAAGTTTAATAAATCTGCCCACGACCTCCCCTGCCTTCCGATGAAGAAACACCGGAAGTGCTCAATGCAATAATATTTGGCACTTAAAATTTAATCCTCGTAGAGCATCCTTTACATACAACACCACACTCCCCATCACAAAAACCACATATAATACAGACACCATCTCCTCCAAATCAGAAGACGAAGATCTTAATACTACCTCATCAAAGAAAAGAAAACTTCATACGAACCGCGCAAGGGATTTCAAGATCAAAACAGCCCTACAAAGATACGCGGAAAAAGATAAGGCGACAGGGGCGCTACAAGTCGAGGATCCTCTTGTTGCCGAAATCTTAGCCCAGCTTCTGAGATCAGGTTCGAGGATAGCTCAGAATGTCCAAAACGTTTTTCAGAACAACAACAGTGTGGCCGATGCATGAGTGTGTTATGCGGAAATGGAAGCCTTTTAAATGTCACGTGCCGCCCATCTTCTCCTTCTCACCTATTCCACATTGTAAAACGCGGTTCAGAAAAAACCATACCTGGAAGTCCTCCTACGCCGCCTCTTCGTAATTATGAGAATCAAAACCGTGATCATCACGAAGCAATTCCCAGACAGAACCACATCGTTCGAGACATGGGAGTACTTCCACGAATCATTCCCAATGAGACCGATACAATACAGAGTTTTGAACGCATGACCGACGAAAACTTAGCCCGCATCTACAAAACGAAGCTACACACGGAACGCATGACCACGAAACATAATCCAAAGAAAAACCCAGACCTACCCCCTGCGTATTGACCACCTCTTAGCCATTTCCTCTTTCGCTGTCCTGTTTCCTCTCAACTAACTGATTCCCTGCAGCCACAATTCCTGCATACTCAGCACCAGATTTTGACGAATTCATTCAAGCCATCAACTCTCTTTATCTCGGTCCGCATTCACCCCAACTCCCAATAAATGGAAAAAAGGAAATGGAAACTACAAATAATCTTCAATATCTGTACAATAACAACCCACCGCCAACCTAACACAAATTCATCCCGAATCATGACACTCCCTTCCTTATTCCATCGCGAATTTCTTTCATCCTATCTCTAACCACACGCAGGACATTAATATTTTCTCGGAACCCTTCTGTCAAATAGACTCGATGACACGTCGATTTGCTACATGTGCGATCTTCGTTTGATACGACTCAATCTCAAGGATATGCACTGATTTATTCTTCAAAATTTTTTACTCAACACATGTGTTTATTAAGACATGCACAGTACACACTATTGAGCATTGACGAGTGAGAAATAGACTAAACTGAATTTGAAGTAGTTGGAATTTACTAACAACAGAATTCTAAATACAAGTGTTGAGACATTTAGACTGACATAATTGTGTCAGTATAAATACCGTTCGTCGGAGAGGAAAAACAAATAAATAAGGTAGACATTATAGAACAGAAAACGGAACCCCAGATTTTAGCAACCCAAACTCATCGAGAGATAGTTTACCTCGGAAGGAGAGATACAACCCCAACAAGCATTAGAATAGGATAATCCCTGCGGCCAATAGAAAGGCAATCAATAGAGTAGAGATACTCGATTTCTGTCGACATCTAACCGATTCTACGAGACGAGGATACTAACGTGACCTCCAGACTAACATACGTAAAGGGACTTAATTGTATCTGGATCACAGTCAACCCCGCACCTCCAGAGAACCGCGGGTATCCGAATCCCCGATTTTATCTGACAGTAGTCCTAATTACGTCTTTATTTGAATCCCCAACATCATACCATACGCAGGGGAAATGATTTCCCATGCGTACTGAGTAGCCTTTTGAGAAGCCGCAATTCGACACCTTCCTACTGCCGGACGTGCTTTTAGAACGCGGGTATTTCAAACCAGTCGTACCCCATAGTCTCTCCCTGCCACCCACACTCCGGCCCAGCCCTGCCATGGCCGTGAAATGGATAGCTCACCTGACACATTTCCTATGGAAAACCATAACTAAAAACTTCTCAACAACCTTTGAGAGGTCAATTCTCGCCGCACTCACAGCTCCATGTCACATGTCCACGCCAAGAATCCATATGGAACCAGTCGCATACCCAGAATTTTTGGGTTGCATGCACAAATCCGGTCTGCTTTTCTGGAGACTAGATTCGGATATCTCATCACTTCTATCGGATTACGCCTCCAGTTTGGAAATTTCGTCCTTCGCGGTTACGAAAAGCGAATCATCAGATAGGCTGATATCATGGCCCGCATCTCAAATACCATCTCCGTACCTCCTCCTTCACTGCTGCTTTCTAGACCATATCTATTTAATCAAATATCACCTGTATCCGACTCGTTATCCGCTTTCCACTTGGACATCAATAAGATGTTCTACAATTTACTTCTAACCGACACCCTCACAGATCTCTTTCTCTTTCCAGCTATCTTTCTTACTAACCTCTCCACTGACCTGTGAAACTATCTCCAAAGTTCCTTCTATCTTCATGACCATCACTACCTACATTCCTTCGACCGCGTCAAGCCGCCCTCCCGATGGGTTTCACCTGGAGAGTCACCTTGGTACACATCGTTGTCTCATCTCACAAATCATCACAAAATCGCACCACCTACCTCAACAAGCCGCTCTACCATTACCCATACATCCCAAACCTACTTTATTTACTATACCGTCAGCACCCTTTAACATTACGCTAGCCAACCTCTTGATATGTCACATAATCGATGACGTATCACTCCTTCCAAAAGGTTGGCCTCCTCACCCTTTCCACAAAATGGTACCTTTATACTCGAACGTTCCAAACTCCTCATCGCTGCTGGTATTCCCATCAGCGTGAAAAAAATCGTCCCCATTTGATGCATCCACTTACAACCTTTATCAACCTACATCGGACTTCATATCAACCTTCGTTCAACCAACCGTCTCGTTTGAAAAACATAAGGTAGACCAGCTCCTCCTCGAAACTAGTCGGCAAAGAGAGGATCTCCTACCAGTCCGTACGTGGCAGCGCTGGATTTGGAAATTAATATGACCTGCAATTATGCAACGACCCTCAATATCAACTCTCCGCCTGGCCTTCAGATGTCCTCAACCACCGCCCGCTCCCATCCAATCCTCAGTTCAACTCACGACTTTTCAACCACCCACAACACAGCGCACTGAATTGAGTCACTTCCTGGTACTCATCCCCTCATGCAATATCATTTTTAATACGCCGATCTTCTGCATTATTGTCTCTTTTGACGTATCCCGATCCACAGGAGCAGTCGTCCACACATCTACATCCCAAAGCATGACCCATCACCTATGGTGCAAGGCACAACATCGCGCAGCATCCAGAAACCACTCGCCGTCATAAGACCCTGACTTGGAACAATTTATACAATCATACATTGGAAAGTAGCCCACAATATAGGTGGTGCACAGGTAAACGACACTCAGTTTCTGCAATGGATCACATATTTTTAGTCTATGTGCGTACACCTTCATTTAGCGTTTGGTTTATATGGTTTATTTATTGCTGCGCTCCGTCTACGACTTCTTATTTGGTGTGACAACCCTTATGTGGCCGGTTCGGGGTTTGGGACGGGGTGATTTTTTCGGCACCCTGAGACTTTTAGGAGCTTTTCGAACTAACCGTAGCCTACATATCCTCCTTTTCGGAAGATAGGACGATCTGTCCACGCCTCTATCCCAAACCTGACAGTTCGCCATTTGCGGCTTAGTAAAACGGCGCGCAACACACTTTCAGATCAGATGTAAGATTATCGAATTACAGCACATCTGTTTACAAATTTAATTAGATTTTATTAAATGTATTGTAAAACTTGCAATTTTTCGACGCTTTTATCTTTCAATCTCAAATAACCATTGAGTTGTGACTCACATTGTTCAACCTCAAACTTTCAAAAAGCATAGTTTCGATGTTCTTTGATAGGTACCAGAAACTAAAGATTTATTCTATCACTATAAAGCGACATGCCTAATATCAGACACTCAATGAAAGAGCGATGAAAATTTTTAACAAAATAGAGAAGAAAGGCTTCAAAAACTGATCGAGCTAAATGCAAGCTTCGTACCAAAACAGTATCGGCAACTTCCCGAAACGTGGATACTCATATTAGAACAAGTTCTAATACAAAAGTATCGATAGGTGTTCTAACGGACTCAGAGGCTCCGAAATCTGCACCTCTTAACCAAGTTCTTCATAATTCATTGGATTGTCAAACATCAAGAAAATAACAAGCTGGAAGCCTTGATTCTTTCCCGGGGCCTTTATCTCATCTTATTGAAGATGTAGTACAAGTGGAAGAAAAGGCCAAAATTGATTTACAATTTTCAAAAGAAATTCATGAAACTGCTCCTTTATCTATCTTTTTTGAACATACTTCATGGCATGCATTTTTTTCTTTATTAAGAGCTTCATAGAAAATTCCGCCTCCTTCTGTTGTTGGTGGAAGTTTATTGGAAGATGTATACAGATCAGTTATTAATCAAATAATTGATCGGATTAAAAAAAGATAGAGGGGGTGCATTAGGTATTGGTGGTGCAACCAACAGGCTTTCAAAATCAGTATGTAACGTAATTATTCATCTTCCTATGCTATTGTTCATAGAATATCTTCAATCAGATCTTCGAAGAGATATAACTGCAAATATTGTTGAAAACATTATAGATGCTAAGAAAAGGCTGGAAGAAGTTGTTGGTTTAGATTCATCATATGCTTTCATTACAGATTACTGTAACGGGATGCGTGATGTTGGATCTAAACTCTTAGAAAAAACGTATTTAAGTGGGCGTACGGATGTGGTGCTCACTGTCTGCACAATCGTAGTTTGGGTATTGCTAAGATGCCAGAGTTTTCATCTGTCATCAAGAATGTCATGTTTATATCAAAAACTGTAAAACATGTTGATATTATTAGAAAGATTTTTGATATAATCTGCAATGAAAATTTGGTAATGCTTACAAAATGATTCTATTCTCTAGACCAAGGTGGACAAAAGTAACCTAATTGTTTATAAGATTGATTCGAGTTCGTAGCGTTCTTACTTTTATCCCATATGATACGGTGAATGAACGAGAAGAGCGTGGTATTGATCATTTATTTGAACTTCCAAATAAATTTAAACATTTCTTGTCATCAGACACATTTTGAAATGGAGTTGAGATACTTCAAAAACTGTTACATCCAATCTGTTACGATCTGGGACATATTGAGTCTGATACATTAACGGTTTCAGATGTATATGCTGCATTTTTATATGTTCGTTTCACTTTTAATCTACCGAACGTACTGAATTATACAGAAAAAGCACGGTTAGAACCTTCTATTTTATATAGATGGGAACAATATATAGCTCAGTATATGCACTTTCGTTTGTTTGTGATCCATTCTACACTACTGCGTGAAAACCTAAATAATGATCAATACGACGTTCTTAGAGCTCGAAAAGGGTCCTTTAAACAAGCAATGCCACGAAGCATTGCGTTTGTGTATGAAAGAAAAAGAAGAATACGAATTGCTGCCGAACGATTTTATACAGTTTACCATTGGTCCAGATCCCCTCTTAGAAAAACTGACATTATATCATGGTATATTAGTTTGGGGGCAAGTTAAAGCAAAGTAACCATCACTTTCTCCCCTGTTGGTGAAATATTTCGGGGCACCAGGGTCGACAAGTGGAATAGAACGAAATCATAAGATTTCAAATAATGTACTTTCACAGCGCCGTCGTCGCTTACATAAAGCGAGTACACAAAGACAAGTCTAAATTGCTCATAATTTGAACTAATTACTAGAACTGCTAATACGAAACATGATACTGTCTTTGAGAGGACTCTTAGCGCTCTATGTTCGAATAACACGGGAAAGATTTTGAATGAAAGAAGTAGTACATCTACTGCAATAAATGATGAAATCATTGACAGTGAAGTTCACATGGAGGATGAAAGCGTTACAGCGTTGGAGACAAGTTTAGCCGACATTTATTATCCAGATCAGATTCCGGACAATTTATTATTCGGAGAGGGGTATGAAAAAAGCTCAATAGTTTGAAATGTTTTACATTTATATTTTTATTACAGTCATTGCAAAGAATGATTTTATTTCTGTAAATGTGACACGTGTTACGCATTTAAAACTGGTTTAAAACGTCGAGTTTAATACCCTCGACTTTTGATCAGATGTATAGACATGGCATCGCATGGGTGACATGAATTTTTTAATTGCTTGGAAGGTAACGTATTGATGGGGATCATCACGAAGGATTTCAAAATAACTCACACCACTTTAAACATATTTCATTGAAATAAGCGGGAATGTACGAATGTCCTTGTGCATCAGAACGGTAAACAATATTAGAATGATAATAATAGATTGTTTCTCACTTGGAATTTTGCTCCCCTTGTAAAGAGTATTGTGTCTATGAAATTATTTGTTTATTGTTTTATTGCATATATATGTTTGGAGTACCCTCCCGCGTTTCAATGAACTACTGTATTATTTTTGCAGTCACCATTGTAACCTTTCGTTACTGTATGTGCTCCGCTGTGAAAAACAACAGGATTGACCGTTTTATACATCCCAAATCCATACTGATCAATGAGGGCCATTAAGAGTACTGTTTCGTTCCATCCTGAAAATCACCTGTTTTGTACACGGGTTGTATGACGCCGCATCATTTAACAAAGTATTGATTTAATTTTACCAAAAAATGCCTCTAACAAGCTCTCAGTAACACTATCATTTAATTACTTCCGCTTACTTCTTCCAATCAGATGTTTATGACATTGACCTCGTAATCCGTGTCGTAGTGTTTACCCTTTGAAACCGGTTCATAATCTTTCCTGACACCATTAAAAGAAGGTATGACACTATTCGTTACGATGTAGTTAACGTATCTCTGCATGGTATTAATGTCAATGCCAACTCCATCGTTCATCATTGTGCAATTCTCTGTGTACAGGTAAAGGTCTTCCTCTTACTTCTAAGACCTGGTTAGGGTACCAAAGAGCAAAATAACTCTTATGAAAACCAGGATAATATCCTCACTGACCGAATAGAAATCACATTTTAATGATGTTCGATGACACCTTCCCATGCCATTTGAGTTCTATACGCATTGTAAGAATTAATAGAGCTTTTACTGTATGGGGTGATGTTCATAGACCGATAAAAGAAGATTCACAATACCAGAAACTGTTTAAAAATACGCTTCTCTTCGTCTTCCTATTTTAGCTAACAACAACACCACAAATTTCTTCGATCCGGTAATACATGTAGAATTAGTTCTTGTTTCGACATTATCTGCTTATAGTTTGGAAGCATGACTTAACATTTTTTTGTTATGTAATACATGAAGTCAGCTGTAGATTGTAATTGGTTCACACTACTTAGGTAATGTTCAAGTGATTTGAAGCACTGATAAGAATCCAACAAGTATTTACGTTCTTATATACACCAAGCTATGAATGCGTTAATATATACCGTCTCAATGGTGTGAGAGACCAGGTTTGTTCCCACTTAAGATGGGATGTTGGACTACCAATTATGGCCCTCTATTGTGTTGAACAATCAACTCAATCCCACCATTGGTTTTTGAATATAATATCTGCGCTACACATTTGAAAAGCTTAATTGGGGGTGAACAGCATCCACTATATGACCCTCCTTATCAGCTTTACGAGCACTTAGAGTCGTCACTTGATTATCAAGCGCTCTTGTGCCGTATAAGTCCTCGGCTAGAGTAGCGAGAAGGTGGAGAGGGAAGAAAACATTTGCCGTGTGGCCGTGTATGATAGTGTCTAAAAGTCAGTTAGATTTCTAGTTTGGTCGCGTTGACTGTCCCAAACAATGTGAGAGTCACTATTACTACCAGTCAGAGAATATCACAGAATGTTCTGTGATATAAACATGGCCCTTTCAATTGAGGGTGTTTCATTACCAGTATCCATAAATTTCTCAATTGCCTTCGTGAAAATGGACCCAGTTGTATGTGAAAACAGTAGAACTGCCACATATCTGTACATATTTGATAAACTCAAAATGTACTCACCGAAGTCCTTCAGTCGTCCATACCCATTTATCCACTCCATTAACTGTTTCAATAAATATTCCGTGAACAGTATCATAAATCGACATTTGTATGATACAATACCACGCACACAAAACTCAATCCTCATTTTGCTTTCTGATGAATGATATAAAAACCTCGCACATGAACTGAAAATATTTGAAGTAAATCATTTCTATTACTACAGAGTTACTTTCAGTTCTTTGTAAGTCCATCCGATGATTGGATCATTTTTCTTTTCTATTATTCGATGTTCCAGAATTTTCCTATTAGTACCTCTTGCGACCTTGTTTCTAGGTCCATCTCCACTTCACCTTCACCTTCCTCTACCCCTACCTATTACGTGATGTTGTTGGAAATTCTGTTGTTGCTGTTGGTGGTACGTTGTTGGAATTGTTGTGGTTGCTGATCTTGATGTGAATGTTGATAAATGGGTGAATATTTTGTCCATATTGCGGTTGAGATTGTACTTGCGGTTGATGTTGTACATGGACTTGTTGTGGTTGAGTTTGTAGATGGACCTGTTGTAGTTGAGATTGTAGATGGACTTTTTGAGATTCTTGATGTTGATAAACATGTCGTAGTTGAGGTTGCTGTTAGTGTGAAACATCAAGGAGCTGAGTTTGTTTTTCGGATTGGGATTGTTGTTGCAGTTGTGGAGGTACTTGAAGTTGATTCATTTCATGGGGAGAGTCGGTAATGGCGGTGATCGTGTTATGGATGGTGTGATTGTGTGACATCATCTGTTTGTAAAGCAGCCAACGTTTGGATGAATAAGCGCTTTTTCAGTACTTATGAGCGCCCAATGATAGCGTGGACAACAATGGATTTCAAAGATTTATTGGAAACTCCGGTTGTATCCTTCATATTATTTCGACTGAACATTCTAGATGTTTGTACATACATGCTAGGTTTGAATTGGTGAAAACATTACTGATAATACAATTTACTCCTTGCAAGAGTCGGCTGAAATACTCTCCATTTTAGTCCCATATGATTGCTATTCCGATCATAGGAGCAATTTCGAAAATTTTGAATTTTGGCTTTTGATCGCTATACTATATCTTTTTTATCACAAGCAGTGATGAAAAAATACACTATGGATATTATATCCATTACCAACATGAAGAACAACTGCTTTCATTTCAAATTTTCAGCACTATACCGGAAGCTCTTTCTGCATTAAAATCAAATTCATGCAAGTAACCAGCGACTTAAATATATTCGCTGAAGGTATTAGAATTGAGCGGTTAGCTCATAATCTAAAGAACGGGACGAAAATTTGAATTATTGTATTGAAGCTCGTGAAAATATCTATTCAAGTACTTTTTTTATTGGAACTGTCAAACTGGGAGGAAGATGAGGAAGTAGGTGAATGAAGTACCGACGCCAAAAAAGGTTCTTTACTTTCCTTCCACTTCGATAAGAATTACAAAATGCGGATTGGTCACCACAGTGTCACATGGAATCACGTGGTGAGGTTACAATATTTGATTTGATGATGAAACTGTGAGGGTTTGGAGAACCAATGCTCTCGGCGAGTATCGCTACTACTGCAGGCTATGGAGGTATAATAAATTAAAGCCTTGATAAT
>JAULBU010054438.1:0-12348 GCA_032358235.1 Odonthalia washingtoniensis | reverse complement strand
GAATAAGAATCGAAGTGACCAAAACTTCAGAGGATCGCAAGGTGCAGATGCTGCTGCCGCAGACGCCGCTGCCGTTAAGACTGCTGAGCGGTCGGCCGCAAGGGCTGCTTCAAGTGTAGCTACAGATTCTGGACGTCCTCGTAACCAACGGAGGAGAAAGAATCGTAAATAGGGAGGATTACAAATAAAAAGCAAATGCCACCCAAATTGTTTTAATCGCCAAGGTAGTAAGCTACAAGCAAAGAATAGGAAGGCTCGTAAAGGAAAGGTACGATGTACGTGTGCGTTGAAAGTAGTAGCTATTTTCTCACGCAAGTAGCAAAGTGTTGTTTAATGTGTTGAATGAATGATAAAGGCAAAGACTATTAAATGTCGGTCAAGAACCTCTCTGTTTTCAATGTACATGCATATTACTGGCCAGGGATGTCCATCCCCTTGGCCATTTCCTTGAAACCGTCCATGTTAGCGCCAGGCATTTTTTTGGAAGGGAAACGTTTCCAGCCATCAGACGGTTTGACAGAATCAGCAGCGGTAGGGATTCCACTGAGATCGGAAGAGGTAGGAGCATCCGGGTTGGATGCAACGACAGCAGTAGAAACACGAACTCTGACCTTACCACCGACGGAGATTGGAACTGGGGTGACGTTAGTTTTCTTCTTCGTGGGTGCAGCTGCTTGAGTCTTACCGAAGTTGGGCAAGTCGAGATTCAAATCGGGAAATGTAGGTAACTTGGGCATCTTGGGCATATCGGGTAACTTGATATGCAATGCCGTTGGTGCGAGCATCATGGCATTGGTTGTTTTGTTGGGTGAGTTTGCATTAGAGACAGAGCTCGCAAGAGAGACAGCGCACATCACGGCGCCAGTGGCGGCGGCTTGAGAAGCAGGGAGAGCTAATGCTGACATTATGGCGTTTTTGAGGTATTGGTTAGTTGCTTTGCGGTGTGGCAAAGGGATGTGGATGAAGAGTCGAAAGAGTAGAAGGTGCGACAGAATGAAGCGGACAAATAATAAAAGGGCTAAATTTTTACACTATAGATTATGTTTGAAAAAGATTTTCCGAAGATTGTAAGGGGAGGTGCGTGCGGTGGTGGCGTATCATAATTGGGTAGAGGTGAATTAGGGATCTTTTTTTTAATCAAAATCCAATAATATGCAACCAATCATGTGCGTTCAAAAATTCCTATCTCCAACCTCTTTTAAGACTTTTATTGGAATATATACCTATTTACGGTTGCTGTATGACACCCAATACACCAAGAACAATGTCTAAACAGTCGAGCTTATCGTCGAGCTTATCGTCGAGCTTATCGTCGAGCTATCGGTCCGAAAAGCTCCGTCGGAAGGTAGAATACGCCATCCACCATTATCGCCGTCGAATAGACCACGGCAATGAACGTGATAACCACAGCCACCAGCCATCTCCCCATCAACTCTGGCTTGAAATATTGCCCCTCAATGTCCTCCCTCATCGATTCACTCACGTAAAGCATGTATGCCACAAAAATCCCCGTCTCAATATTGATTGTTAACGATGACACGCCTTCCATTACCGTTAAAAGACCCTTCGGATTTAGCACAGCAACCATATACACAAACCCCACACATACGATACAGTATGGCACCATTGTTGAATTGAACACTCCCGCTGAATTGAAAACTCTGTTAAACCACCGCATTCTACCATCACTGTCACCGCCAACAGCGCCGCCAACAGCACTACTGTCACCACTACTACTGGTGCTGGCGGAACCATAGACCCGTTGCTCTTCGTCCATGTTCCTGCGATCAGAGGCAAACCCATTCAAAAAATGTAACATCCCAATCGAAACGATCATAGTCGTTATAGTCAAACTGATGGCAACGAATGTATTAATTATGGACGCGACTAACATATTGGATTGATTGTCACTTGCCTGCAGCACTTTCATCAATGGAATTGTACTGATCTGACCGGAATTAAACGCATTTTCTAACGTCGCCTTTGGTACTGCCCCATACAGAGGACTGCCAACCGCCAATGACGGACTATTTGCTGACTGTGGAACGACAAGTAAAACAGTATATACCCACAACACATTCAAAACGTAGCAGAATAATACTCCAATGATCATTGCTCCTCTGTATGCCACTACGAAAGACCGATCGACAGCTGCAGTTGGTGAGACTGTGATGGACTCATTCGACGTTACAGATTCAATGCACATTTGGAACGTGACGGGTATGAGATTGAAGACACCACCAAGTGCCATAGTACCCATGAGAAATGGATCGATAAAATTAGGCAACGACCAGTCAGATATGGAAGTTCTATTAATCGTCAAGCCTCGATCGAGTGTCATGAGAATGACAATAATAAGCAGTGATCCTTTAAATATAGTAGCGATTGATAATACAGGTAACAATGGGCGCATCATTGTGTATACTGCGATAGATATAATACCGACGAATATAGTGGTTTGCATGAAAATGGGAATTTCAGACAGGATAGGAAATATGGCAACGTATGCTTGAGGTGTTGCTAGTACGAATGTGACGAGAATTAAGATAAAATGAGCTATGACGAAGAGGTTGAACGTCCATCGCAACCCTGCCGTTGGAATGAAATACTTGGCAAGCGTAAACAAAGAGGGGAAATTCGGTTGTTCATTTTCAGATTGTTGAGCTATTATCGTTGTTGATAATGGCATGCTTTCAATACTAGTCTCAGTGTCAACGTCGACAGATTTTTGCTGATTTGTTTGTCTGTTCGTCCATGATTTGCGTTTCGAGGAAATGTAGAAGGCGTGTTGTAAGAGATCAGTGGATGCATAAATGATTGCAATCTGTGAAAATACGGTGAGAGTGAAAGTTACGAGGAACGGCCCGATGCCAGACTTATACACGGAAGTGGGCAGAGCAAGGATGCCGGTACCGAGAATTGTGGCGATGGTTACAGCCAACGTTTGTCCTAGACTCGACCAACTGGGTATCATCTCAGCGTTCTTCTCCTTTTAACTGATTGTTGGACAGTCAATTTTCAACGCTGAAGGACCAGAAAATAATGGGATAAAAATATATTCAGTCACGAGTAGAAAAATTGGTGAAGTCTGAAAGTTTGTTGGTTGGGTTTATTTATAGCTTGCAATTTTCAATATTCAATTTTCAATAATATTGGCGAATATTATTCGCCTGAATATACACTGTACCAGGGTCACTTGGTATAATAATGTTTGTATTATTTCGCAATGAACAAGCTGCAAACAGAGAACTGAAATATTATTTCAGTTCTCTACCTAACGTTCTGTGAAGCATAACCATCATTGATATGATGGTCTAGACCTCGTCTCGACATCGACGTTCGAGTTGACACTAGAATTCGCCATACTTTATAATGCAGTAACCATGCTTTTGACCATTGCAGCGTAGAAATAGAGTAACTGTAAATCGATAACTGGTCTAGCTTGATCTGCGGACGTCAGAGAAGATAGTGGTAGGATGAACTGTATGCTTGTATCATAAACAATTATTGTCTATTGACAGTTGACAAAGATTTCGTTGAAGGCAACAACTAAATGACAACTTCAGCCAGAAATATCTTCTCAACCTAATGAACGGTACGTCCATACCAACAAAACGGTGCAAGATTTTATCATTTGAAGAGAGTCGGAACTCCTGGTTCAAGAGTTGGCATCTGTTAGATAAATAAAGTGGTGAAAACCAAAACAAAACCCAAAATAAGATTCTTCAGACAAGACTACCGTCCGAAAATCGTAGTCGGTAGATAGAAAACACCGTCTACGAACACAGCCACGGAAAAAAACATCACCATGTAGGTGATGACGATTGCAGCCTGCCTCCTGGACAACAGACCAGTGTTGTGAGAATCTTCTTCGACATCATCTGCCGTCAATCGACTTGTGTACAGCATGTACACAACGAAGATACCAGCCTCCACGTTAAGTGCAAATGAAGTGACACCTTCCATGATGCGCAAGACGCCTTTCGGGTTTAAAATCGCAGTCACATAGATGAAACCGACACCTCCTACCCAATACCTCACAAATGCTGAATTCAGTACTTTAGTAGCTAACCCTGTTCTGCTTCTATTCATACCAACATTTTCAAAAGAAGTATCATTGTTGTCTAAGGCAACGTTCTCATCATGCTCTTCTTCATCATTTAAATGAGAAACTGAACCCTTTATGAAATGTAACATCCCAATCGAAATTACCAGGAATGAAATCGTCAAACTGACGGCAATGAAAGTGTTCACCAATATGGCTACAATAAAATTAAGTCGATCATGAGTCGCCTCTAGCACTTCCATCAAAGGAATAGTACTGATTTCACCCAGATTAGATGCATTTTCCAAAGTCACGTTAGGAACCGCGCCATAAAGAGGACTGTCGCTTGGTAAGGGCAGACTATCCGCAGTCTGTGGAACGACGAGCAACACGGCATAAACCCATACGATATTAAGAACGTAGCAAATGAAAACACCTGCAATAGTCGCACTTCTGTATGCTGTGACAAATGCACGGTCGACGACAGCCGTCGCTGAAACAGATGAGGATGGATTTGAAGTAAGTGAATATAGGCATGCTTGAAATGTGACAGGCATGAGGTTGACGACACCACTAAGAGCCATGGTCCCCATGAGTAACGGGTCAACGAGATTTGGTAGCGACCAGTCTGATACGGAAGTACGACGAATAGTCAAGCCTCGTGCAAATGTCAAAAGAACAAGAGTAACAAGCAAAATAGCTTTGAGTAACGTGGCGATAGAAAGGGCGGGCAGTAACAGTGCTGTCAATGCATAGACAATGAAGGAGAAAAGAAATAGAAAGACGGTAGTGTGGACGAAGACATGAACATGTGATAGAAAGGGAAATATGGCTACATAGGCCTGTGGAGCGGCCAAAACATATGCAACGAGAATGAAGATGAAGTGAGACATTACGAATAAATTGAACATCCAACGTAATATAGGAGTATGAAGGAAGTAACCGGCAAGAGAATGAAGAGACGGTGGGGTTGGTTCCTGTCTTGATGAAGTTACTGCCATGGGTGTGTGTTCAACTGCACCGACAGCCGCATTTTCACTGAACTGTTTTTGGTGTTCTGAGGATGTAGGTTCCGTTGATGCTCGCTTCGTCGATAATTGTAAGGCACGTTGAAGTAGTTCAGTGGTGGCGTAGACAACGGCGACTTGTGCAAACAAGTTTAAGGTGAACAAAAGAAGAAAAGGCTGGATACCAGACCGGGACAAAGACACCGGGAGAGCGAGAATCCCCGTGCCAAGAATCGTAGCTACGGATACGGCAACCGTTTGTCCCAAGGTTGCCCATGTGGGCCTCATGCTTGTTGCGTCCCGTTTGTGTTTGTTCTGAAAATAGTTAACAACTGAATTATAATGTTCTTGTCACTCGTGAGCGCGTTTGCTGTGGTAAAAATTGGGGCGTCTCACACAAAGCCGCATGTGACAATATGAAGAGGTAGGCTGTTTTGTTTTACAAAGAGGTCGAAA
Organism: Odonthalia washingtoniensis; assembly: GCA_032358235.1. Taxonomy (NCBI): domain Eukaryota; phylum Rhodophyta; class Florideophyceae; order Ceramiales; family Rhodomelaceae; genus Odonthalia; species Odonthalia washingtoniensis. The sequence goes on along the minus strand of JAULBU010054438.1, from coordinate 6,840 downwards.
ATAGTATGAAGGCAGTGAAAGAAAGAGCGATGAGGATAGGATGGATTTCGGAGTTAAAATGTAGGACGACAGCAACGACTTGTTCAGAAGAAGTAATTTGAAATCAGGAGCATTAGATACAGACTGGTTTCAAAAAAACTAAAACAAGCACAAATCAATCAATAAATCAACATTTCTTACAGTCTCTTTTTTGTCCCAAGAAATCTACGGTTCTGGAAACTTATGAAAATGAGATTCATCATTCCGATATAGACACAACTCCCATCAGAGATTACAATTCTAAACACCTTCCTCAATCCAGCGAATCCCCAGCGCGACAATGTTTGTCATGTCCATGTCTGGACCATAAACTTCGATAGGGATATCCAAGTTCTTTCCAAGATCCCTCATAAGCTGAAGACCAACCTTGTAATTTGGACCGCCTCTTCTGACAAACACTTTAACCTTTGCCATTTGCAACTTGCCGTGAAAATCGGTGAGAGCCTGTTGTAAGCCAGCAAACGTAGCTGCCACATCACTGAAATTAGCAACACCGCCACCACAAAGTAATGCTCTCCGTTTACCGTCCGGGTCTCTCGTCACTAAATTCAAGAGTGTGCGTGCAAATAGGTAAGTTTCCTGTTTCTTAGGGTTTCCACTATATTCAGCATAATTCCCCAGTTCATCTCCGAATCCAAGTTGAACAACCTGATCCGTGTAGATGACAGATGCTCCACCACCTGCAACCATAGTCCATAATCGTCCGCGAGGGTTCAATATCGTTAGTTTAAGAGATGCGCTGGACTTATCGTCCATTGTTTGTACCGCTCTTTCTTCTTCCGTCTTATCCAGTCCCCACGGCTCGGGTAAATCGACGACAGGATCACTCGGTGATGCACGCCACACTTTCGTACTCTTGAACAAGGCGTAACTATCCAATTCGACTCGAGTGTCCAGAATGGCCGGTAAACCCAGTGCGTCATCGATAGCGAATGGATTCATTTCCAAGAGCGTCATGTCTAATTCAACGTAGGTTTCATAACATGCCTTGATGAAAGATCCTAGTACAACCTTCAATCCATTGGGAATATCATCATCCGTCAGTAAAGGTAATACATGTTCTTCGACGTTGAGTTGTGCCGCAGCAGGAGCGTCTGGTAATCCAGCTGGAACAACAACGGATCGAACTTTATGCCAATTTTCTTCAATGTCAATACCACCGCATGCACCAAAACTTAAACGATCTCCCTCACGCACAGTCTGTAGGCAAAAATAATACTCGTGTGCGTGCGGTACAAATGGTTCGATCAAAAATGTAGATAACACTCCCTTGACTCCTGATACTTCCAAAGGTTGATTTAAACGTTCCGCTATGAATGATTGAGCAACATCATAATCAGCGTTTAATAACACCAAATTATTTTTGCCACGCTTTCCGAATAGCATGTCTGGCTTTACCACTAGTTTTGTGTGAGGAAGCCATGAATGTTCTTCCGCAAGTTTCTCGTAAAATACCTCAGTATTGCCCCCGCATGCCTGAATGGCTGCATTCGATACCTGAGCTGCACGACATGCTACAGGTTCCGTTGTCGGTTCGGACGAATCCGTTGCTGACTTCGTTGCTTCTGTTGGTACAATATCGATCTGCTTTCCCGCTCCACCGAGTTTGATCCCTTTGGTTTTGGTCAGGTGGCGAGTAACCAGGCGCTTCCCATCATACTCCCTGATCTTTTTTCTCGCCATTTCTGTGAGTTCTGATAGAAATATTTCCTCTACAGGTCAACTATGCAGGAGCGATGAAGTGTTGCTGGTAGGTAGTGCTGCTGGTAGATGGAATTATGCTTAAACGTGACGTCTCTCTCAGATCAGTCAACAGCTGCTTCGCTCAGTCCAAGCTGAAATGGTGGGGCATAGTGGGTTGTGTATACTCCCCATAAAAATAGTGTAAATCAATACACTACAACCACTGGGATCTCACACGTGTGACAATTTGGATCACAGCGGATCAATCCATTATTGTAGACGACAGTCCGAGCAGAACAGAGCAGAATTTGGTATTTCGACCTCCATATCATCATCTCAATTTTTTTTTGGAGATTCTCCTTTTTCTGCAATTGCAACTATCTCGCCGCACCGTAATCGTCATGATTCCGCAGAAAACAATGGCGTTTGTTTCCTATCTTCCTATTTCTGCTCGAACATTCATCGCTAATACTCCTCTTGTAGAGAGAAATGTCAAGGTTATTCCTGTGTTCCGTTTCCCCATCAAGTCATGTCAAGACGTTGGTATCAGTGCAACTAGCGCACCTAAATCACCAGACACTCCCAACATCTTACCTGCATCCAGAATAGAATCATTATCTTTTGCCGACCGTGAACGTATTGATAATGTCCGTGATCAACTGGAATTTTGGTTTTCCGCTCCTAATCTTCGTCGTGACTGGTATCTTAGGCGTCAAATGGATAATGATGGATGGTTGGACCCATCTGTATTCATGATGTTTAATCGCATCAGAAAAATGCGGGCATCAGTTGATGATGTTATTCTTGGTGCATACTTATCTGAAGAGCTTGAAGTTTCCGCTCCAGATTCATATTTCGGTGATTCCGCCGCGCAAACTCGTATCCGTCGCAGCCCTTCGTTACCCGACTTTCGAGAGTGGGATGACGATGAAATTCAGTGTAGTTTCATTCTAAAATGCATCCCACTTGATTCGACGATTGATTCAATCAAGGAAATATTTAATCCATTTGCAACAGTCACATATGTGCGTGTATATCGAGGTACCGTTCCCGGCATGGCTCCACACGCACTCATTTGTTTCGATTCCAAAGAAGAAACAGACAAAATTTTTAAAGATTTTACTACCAACGCACCAGCAACTGCAACTGGAATTGTTATTCGGCGCAAACATCTTCCCCCAGATAATGAAAATGCGGTGATCGTTGCAAGAAATATCTCGGACGGTAACAGCAGCAGCAACGGCAACATTACCATACCTGTTGTCATCCTCCATATGTCAAATCTTCCTAAGGACATGGACTGGAAATCACTGTATCAGTCATTGGAAGAGAATATCTTCTTACGCTCCAATCGACGTATTCGTTATATGCTGTACGAACAAGGATCACAGGAATGTTATCTTACGATTTCAGATGCACCTGCCGTTCGGGACATGGCGCGTGTGCTATGTGAAAAGGGTATTCTTGTTAGTGGAACTAATTCAGAGGTGAGGATGCTAGAAGATGATGATGAATTAAAGGACTATTGGAAAATGGCAGGAGAGCATCAGGAGCAAAGACGAAAGAAACGTGCGGATCGCATTATTACAAATATCAGCGGTACTAACAAAAAGGCTGTGGAGAAGAGATGGCCTCAGGGAGTTGTGGTGAAACTTGTTGGATTACCTATCAATTTGAACTGGAGAACTATTTCCGCTGCACTATCAGCTCTCGGAACCGTTGTTTTCATTAACTATAGACGGGGAAATGATACTTGCTTCGTTCGTTTCAGCACACATGAAGAAGCCGTAAAAATCAGCGAGTCCTTGAAAGGTGATGCACGAATTCCCATTGCTGGAAATTTTGTCGACGCTACTATTATTGGTGGCGAAGAAGAAATAAAGTACTGGAAACAAGTGGAAGAACTACGCAGGATTCGACAAGTCCGTTTGGAGGACGTCGAGTCACAAATTAGCGACAACACGAATGACAAGCCGGTTGATAAGCCCGATCAGACGGAAAAATAACATCTTTTCGAAGCACATAAGCCACGAGGGGAGGAAGATGTTTGCGATGATAGAGGGCAAATTCAAACTATTTGGCTGGAAACTTTTAATCAGGGACTATACCATGTAAGTCTGGTTACAAAAGACCTCGGTCGTTAGCACATGTTTTTATTCTAACGAGAGCGTCATCAAAAGATCAAAAGATAAACTTTATTTGCGGGGGCATAAAGCTAAACGCCCGTGACCTTGCGCGCCCATGTTAATGCGCAACATCGCAAACATTGCAACAAACACCGAGAATTATTACAATATTCTTTCCTTACCTTTATACCTCTCTATCTCCTCTTCAATGAAGACGAAGTGGTGATTAAACTTTGGTCGCCACAGCGAACCGTCACAATACAAGTCAAAAACAAAGAACATATACAGGCTTGCAAGAGATCCAAAGAGATCAATAGGAAAAGAACAGTTGCATTAACAGGGGAAAAAACAAGACAATAAACTTCAATGGGTTAAGCTTCAAAACACTGCACCAGTTGTTAGAGATATTAATAAAAAACTTTACCAACGACGTCCTCCGCCTCCGCCTCCACGACGGAATCCTCCACGCCCGTAACGAGAGGGACCTCCACCACCACGGTGGTTTTTAGAAATCTCGTCCAACTCAGGAGGTACCTCTTGCCCTGCTTCGACCATTAACTGAACCAACTCCCGTGCGCTTTTGCCGTTGTTTTGTGTGAAGAACGTAATTGCAGTTCCTTTGGCACCTGCTCGACCAGTTCGACCAATTCTGTGCACATAATCTTCCACATTGTTGGGAAAGTCAAAGTTGATTACACATTCAACACCCTTCACATCTGTTTTCGCAAAAGTTAGTTGATACAAATCAATAGTCAGAAGTGTGTTAAACAGCAATCCACAAGAAAAAAATAAGGTTCAGAGGAAAGGTAATAAGAAACAATCAGAGAAAGAGAATAAGATTGGGCAAAGGTTAGAAAACAGAAAATTGTTGACTGGAGGAAGTCACGCGATTCCACATCACGTTGTTCCAACTCAGCATTCACCTCGAAATAATAAAAGAAAACTCCAATGATACTCCACTTTCAAAGCAAAAGTCAAGCACCTATGCGGTCCTTCCCGTCGAGTGCTTCGGATTTGTCACGGATTGGTTATCGAGCGAACATTGCAACTGATGCGGAAACCCCATCAGAAATCGTCAAGATGATAAAGAAGTAGTCGCGTAGAACTCCATAAAGGGATAAGAAGCTGAATGAGATGATTCGATTTCTAATAGGTATGCATGCATGTGTACGGATGGTTGGGATTAGAACCCAGACTCAATGCTCAAATTGAAGAGGCACATATATCATAAAAAATCAGAACGTTACCAGATGTGAGATAAATGTCCGAAAGTCTGGCAAAAAACCCCTCGTCGTCCATTCATTGCAACACCTATGCTATGTCAAAGGAATCCTAAAGTCAAGCGAAACCTTGGTCATGTACATTATTAAACTCACCGTGTATTGATTGTAGAGTACATATCCGTATGTTGAATGTTTCGATGACCGTTCGTAAAGGATCCCTTTCCTCACCACTTGATTTTGAATCATCACAATTTTGAAAACTGACAGCCTAAAATGTTACTTTTCCTTCCACATCCGCAGCAAGTTCAACCATCCGCACAGTCACAAATTTCACGAGTCACAATCTCCGAATTCAAAAAACCGCAACGTAAGCCGTAGCGCAGAAATGCGCTTATCAGAGAGTACCATCGCAGCGCGAAAAAGAGAAAAAAAGAAAAAAAGAATATATGAAACTTACCTAAACCACGTGCAGCAACATCAGTTGCAACCATCACTGGAGCGCGTCCATTTCTGAAATCGTTGAGAGCACGATCACGCTCACTTTGGCTCTTGTCTCCATGTACTGCAACAGCTTCAATGCGATCATACCTAAGAGCAGACTGAATTTCGTCAGCTCGCCGCTTTGTTTCAACGAAGACCAGGACAAGAGGTAATGGGCGTCTTCCACGGTCTGTCAGCTCTTCAAGGTGTTCAGCAAGTCGTCTCTTCTTATCAAAATCGTCCATCACTTCAACAAGCTGCTTGATGTCTTTGTTAGCAGTAAGTTCGGCGGAACCAATTTGCACCTGTACAGGGTCTTCCTTCAAAAACTCACGTGAAATAGTGACCACTTCTTTAGGCCAAGTCGCTGTAAACATGAGTGTCTGTCGATCTGGGCGAATCTGTCCAATAATCGAACGAAGTTGAGGTTCAAAGCCCATATCCAGCATACGGTCTGCTTCATCCAACACGAGGTACGTGACCCTTCGTAAGTTTGTCTTTCCGGACTCCAAAAAATCGATCAAACGTCCTGGGGTGGCAATGCAAATTTCAACACCCCTATCCAAATCCTGGATCTGTTTGCTCTTTGGTGCACCACCATATACACAAGTGTTCTTGATTTGAGATGATCGTCCAAACTTACTACATTCTTCGCGAATCTGAACGGCTAATTCACGCGTCGGTGCTAATACCAACACAATAGGTCCATCTCCGCGTTGTAAATAAGGCTGAGCATTAATGTGCACAATCGCAGGAAGAATGTAGGCACAAGTTTTACCGGACCCAGTCTGAGCAATACCAACGACATCACGGCCAGTCAAAGCGACGGGCCAAGACTGTGATTGAATGGGCGTGGGTTTATCAAATCCACATGACTTGACCTGCTCCAAGACATAGTCGGGGAAACTAGCTTCATCAAACGTAGTGGTCGGCTTGGGGCAATTTCCGCCGGAGACACGGATATCAAAACTTCGACGGTATTCGTCTACTTCCTGTTCGGTTCGCGCCTGCACATCCGGGTGTTCCTGATAAAAATCTTTCTGAAACTTGGGAAGCGCGCTATATGCAGCTTCATTCCATTCAAGACGACGAAGGCCAGACCCCAGTTCACGTTCTCCGTAACGATCGCCACCACCGCCTCCATTGCCGTGCTTATCATCGTATCCTCCACCACCACCACCACGGTCTTCATAACGGCTGGCACCTCCACGGTTGTTTCGGTCACCACCACCACCACCTTCATAGCCGCCACCACCACCGCCGCCGCCGCCGCCATATCCTCCTCCACC
>JAULBU010054427.1:0-12349 GCA_032358235.1 Odonthalia washingtoniensis | reverse complement strand
TGTTGTAGGTGCAGGCGTAATAGGGGATGGTAAAGGGATTGGGATTGACACAGATGGTCTGGAAGTAGACGATAAAGTAGATGGTGGTGGTGATGGTACAGTTACTTGAGCAACAGTAGATAGCGTAAGAGATGGTAGAATATTACTTGTAGATGGAAGTGTAGGTTGTCTTTTAAGTGTATGTTGTCTTTTAGATATTGCTGTTTCTGCTGCTGTTGACGATGCTGATAAAGATGATTGATTGTTGTTGCTGTGATGGTGATGATGGTGATGATGGTGTAGATAATGATGAAATATATGGAGTAGATTTAAGGAAATAACAAGCTTAAAGAACTGTATCATTAGCATTAACAGTTTTGAAAACCAGTAGTAAAAAGAACAGGTTCAATTGTTGTTGTGCCTCCAATATTATTCCTCCAATATTATTATTTATTATTTATGTTTCGGTATTTGACCAGCAATTTGTGCATTACCTCCTTTAACACGTTTCCCTCTAAATGCATGTATTGTCATGTTTATAGGTAATTTATTACTCTGAAGTTTGGGTCGATCATATGAAAGAAAATCTGAAATGTTTTTTAAAGTAGGGGATGTTTGTATTCTCATGGCTGCTTGTGCATCTTGTAAACATAGAACAGTAGGACCTCTATCTAACTCAAAATGATGTACGGCACTATTTTCATAATATAATTCTTTTGATGTATTAAATGAATCATCTTGTAATATTTGATGTAAATGAGATCCAGAACTTGGATATAAGGATGAAATTTTTCTTTACTCATTGCTAAATCATGTATTGATTTTTGATTATCAATTTCTTGTTCAATATTATTAGGGCGATTAGGTAAACATTCAAAAATCATATTTGTATCATTCATATCTAATATAATTCGACAAAGCTTATTTTCAATTTCACATTTACCATAAGTATCATTATCATCAAGTTTTGAATCTTCATCAGAACTCCACATGATACCATGTACCCATGTGCCACTAGAAATTTCTTTGTTATGTTAAATAACTTTCTGAACTATTTCAAGCCCTTCATCAATATCTTTGAGACGTACGCTAACATCTGTAAGTAAATTCCCACCAGAACCAGACTCCTTCGGTGGTGCAACTAATTTTGGAATTGCCAAACGTTTAGAAGGAGAGCAAAAATCCTTTGATGGTCCAATAATTTTATTTTGACTGTTACTTTCGGTTGAATTTTTATTTGCACGACTGTCCTTTGATTGTTTTTCACGGTGCGATGAATTATAGTCTGATGGAAGTTCCGAAATTGACCGCTGGGATGATTTGTTCTCATTTGATTCCATATTATTCGATGCCGGTATATAACCATCTTCCAATTCCATATCATCTTCATCGTCTGATTCCCCTGTAGTAGTTGCAATAGGTTTCGTGCTTGGATCTAATTTAACAGGATCTTCAAATTCATCATCATCATCATCTGAATTATCATCGTTAGATATTTTCATAGGTTCAGAAACTACATCACCATCAGCACTACATTGATAAAATTGTTTATTTGTCATATTTTATGAATACCAGTGAGAACTACTATCATCATTATCATCATCTTTCCATGTAATGTTATCTTCCCATGATACCAATTGAAAAGGAGCATGTTCAATATTTTTTTCACTATTTACTACCTTATCATCATTGTTAAGAGGTAAATATTTACAAAGTGATAAAGAATCTTGTTCATAATCAGTAGGAATGATGTTTCTGGTAAGTATACGTGGACGTATTTGTGGTAAAGATGGATGTAAAAGTTGTCTATTTTTTTATCTGCTTCTAAGTGCTTGAGTAATTGCATTAATTTATTGTAAAGTTTTAAGTGTATTAATAATCGTTCTGAATCATCAGTACATGGTGAAGGTATATCAGTAGTAACTGCTTTGATACCACATGTATGACGAGGAGGATTTGTAAAATTTAAACGTCTTGGTGGACGGGCGAAAAGATTTGAAATTGAAAAATGTTCATCATAGTTTTCTAAAGTAGGAGATGGACTAGGTTGATGTGATAAAGTTTTACATTGTCTTGCATTCTGGAGTACTTTTTATTGATATGAAAAAGCAGTTAATTCCAATTTAGATTGTTTCAGTGGTGGTGGATTAACGGGAGTTATTGTAGATGGTGCACTAGGTTTGACAGTTGTAGGGTCAGGATTATTATTGTTATTATTGTTATTATTGTTATTATTGTTATTATTGTTATTATTGTTATTATTGTTATTATTGTTATTATGATTATTATTGTTATGATGATTATGATGATTATGAATTACTATGATTATGATTATGATTATGATTATGATTATCTACCATGTTAGCATCAACACTACCACTAATAATCTCACTATTTATTTTCACATCCGTTTTTGACGTTTTTGCTGTTGCCACTTTTCATCTTCTACATTAATTCCACTTACACTATTTGATTTTACAGTATTAGTCTTACCATCGTTTGTAACACTATTGCTAGTGGTACTACTACTACTACTACTACTACTACTACTACTACTAGCAGCAGTAGCAGAGATGAAGATTGAGATTGACTATTTGCGGGAGAAGTTGGTTGTTGTTGATTAGGCAATAAAGACTCATTAATGACATTTATAATCGGTTTGGCATATCTTTGTCTGTTTGGTTTGTAGGTTGAATAACTTTTGGTGAAGCAGGTGTCAATGAAATATTATTATTACTTGGTGGTGATGAAAAATCACTATTATTATTATTATTATTATTAGTATGGGTCTGAGCTTAAGCAACTAAATGGGAGATACAATGACGAAGGAATTGAGGTTGGAACCGTAATTTCAGAAGAGTGCACAAGACCGACCTACCATAATAAAAACAAATACACTCCAAATTTTGACGTTTGTGGCAACATGCGTTGAACCAGGCAACCATAACAGCAGAAAATGTAGACGTTGTGCGGAAAATAGATTTGTGTCGAAATACGCAGTTAGCAGAAATATGAAAAGTGGGGAAGAAAACAGTCAGTCATCGAAAGAATAATGCTCATAAAATGATCCGATAAACTCCCAGAAGATAAATTTGATCAAAACACAGAAATACAACAAAAGAAACACCAAAATTATTCATTCGCTTGGGCAGTACCCATTATTTTTATGCATGCAATCACCTACCATACCACGTCCATGAGGAGGAGGAGGACCACCACGTCCATTGTGAGTTTGCGATGCGACAACAGGGGCATATCACGTCCTTGTGGCATTAGAGCTCCAGGAGATGTGGTGGAAGCGAAGCACCACGTTCATCACTGTAAGGATGATGGAGATGAGGGGGAGGATCAGGAGGAAGAGAATTGTATATACGGGAGTCTGCTAAAAGATGAGGTTGTATAGGAGCGATGCTAACATTCGGTAGGAATGAAGGTGGTGTTGGTGGCATCGTTCCACGACCGGTAGATGGTGCAGGAGGTATTCGAACCCAATAATCCGTGAGAAAAACGATTGGTTTATTTTTATGTCGGCCGTGCCCGCAGGATGACTAAAAAAATCTAATTGATGGAATTTTTATAAAATCTTTTTTAAAAAAATTGTAACTGTAAACTCACGATAGTTGTAATAAAACATTTAATTAATTATTACTAATTTTGCATATATATTCTATTACAATTATCGTGTTTAAAGTTACATGTATACTGTATTAAGTTCATTCGAATTATAATTTTGTAAATAATTTACGAAATTACCCCAATTATTGGGGTAACTTTTTCGTTTCGTTTTCTTCATTTTCTTGTCTGACCGCATCTTCACTTCACCATCTTTATCGCCATCTTCATCGCCATCTTCTCCACAATCTTCATCATCACCACCGCCACTATCAGAACCATCTCATCACCACCAGAATCAGCATCACGCCAGAATCAGTGTCAGTATCAGAATCACCACATGTGACATGTACATGTCATTCAGAATCATCTTCACCAGTCAGAAATGAAATGATTAACATCAACATCAACATCGACATAAACATCAACATCAAGGACATCAAGCCCCTCAAGACTATGGTTAGATACGCACGATATGATCTAGTGGAACCTATCGTCAAACCGCTGCTGTAGCGAAGAAGTCGTCTGCTGTAGCGACGAAGTCATCTGTAAAAACTTTCAGGAAGTCTTAATGCTCTTAAGGTTTTGCTCTTAGTGTTGTGAATCCGATTTCCACGTTTGCTGCTTTATAATTATTTGCCGATAGTTTGGTTACTGCTTTGTTCAACATCATCAAACCCAATACATAAGTGAATGATGGTGGTAGTGAAACCGACATGATGAAACAGCGACATGTAACTGCTAATATGCTAAACGATGCCTTAGGGATTGATCACGGTGAGAACAATAGAAAACATGCGGAGATGATGGATACGTTCTAAACACTACCGAATAATATTTCTATCAATTTCATCATGGATTAAGTGGTAACATATACCACCAAGGACATAACAGTGTTATCAATGGAGAGTCAACTTGCGCAACAAAAACAACCACTACTACAGTGATCATTATGTCAAAGGTGAGTATGTTAGAAAAAATGATCATTGGGACGCAAGCGACCTAGATATAGATGGACTTTTCGATGAAGCTAGAGATATAAAAGTACTCGAATTATTTCCGATAGTTGAACTTATGAGAATTTATGATGATGCTTTTGTGGAAGAGATCATTTAGAGCAATATTTTAGAGTAATTGTCAGTGATGTTGTAATGTGCTGCTTCTTATTTCTTCACATCATTGTATGTTCTTTTTTAACGCTTTGTTGTAGCGAAATGATTCTTTTCAAAAACCACACAACTCTCATGACCACACAACTCGCATGATACACTACATTCATACTTCGTTTCAAAAGCAATGAAATTCTACTATTTTTGGTCTTACTAAATGTAGTGCTATAGTAGTCCGCGATGGCGAGTGAGTTTGGAATGTTCGGAACGTCGAATTGTCTTAATCAATTTGTAATCAATAGTTATACTTTTACCATCTTTTCCAACCTAATTAATTAAAAATTGCACAGCAAAGGGTTTTATTTACCTAGCAGCAGTGGAAACGGAAAAGTTAAACATACTTAAATAGACTGGTATTGGTCAATTGTGGTACAAAGCGTTTGATAAATCATCAAAGAACGGTATTCAAAGTCGTATTCAACTTTATTAGACCTTTCGTGAGATTGTGTCTCTACTATCGGATTGATATATATATATATTTAATATAACCTTGTTCGTAACTTAACATTTGACTTCATGTACCGCATAATAATTGACAAAGATGTGATATAATATTAGTATTGATGATCAATAATATTAGTTCAGGGTCATTGTGTTTGTCATACTGATCCTTTGTTCAAATCTATACATTCAGACACCAGTATATATATATATATATATATAGAAGGGCCACCCCATTAAAATGCTACTGTATCAGATGTACCCCAAATTGAAAATCGGATCCATCGCAATCCCCACAAAGTTTGGTCTTTTTCATTTCATCTCATTTTTCTAGAAACGACAAGACAAACAGCACAACGACAATAACAAACTCCCACTGGGGCGTATTGCCAAACGATGCGCATACGATTTGTATGCTTTGACTGTGCAGTGTATCGTTTTGATTCCTGTGTCAATCTTGTTGACTTCTGAGATACATCTACCCGTTCATCAACAGAAGAAAACATGCAGAAAAAGCCGCGTTAGTTTCAGAAATGAACTTCTGAGAAAGAAAGAAAATGGAATACAACTAGGAACACGGTGCGAAAAAGAAAAAATTTGCTTTTGAGTCGTTTACCTCTTGAAATGACATCAGTGAAATTTTTAGTCATGATAGAATGGACATCTTTAAGTTCTGAATTATGCTTTTGAACATTTTGTTGAGTTTTAGAATCGTTATAAATTTTCTTAGTTTTTTGAATAAAAGTATCATATCGAATAAATTTGTAAGGTCTTGACGCTGATTAGATTTGTGTTCCGTAACTTTGAAAAAAATCTTCACGTAATTCTGATATTGTTAATCTAATTCTTGCTTCATTTTTTTAAAAACAGCACTATCTTCATCTTGATCTATCGCTTATTCGTTAACAAATTTCTTTGAATTTAATTCTAACCATCATTTTTATTTATGTTCAATAATATGAAATTTTATGTCAGGAAACTACTCAAAAACCAAAACAAAATGTCAGATTTATAATTTCTACATGGCACCACCAGCAACTACGCTAGTTTCTCCAGAGATGTAAGCAGCGTGTTTTGAACGCAAGAAAGCAACAACGCCACCAATATCATCTGGTTCACCAATTCTTTTCATAGGGATATGAAATACTTTAATTTCTCCTTTGATAGCTTTTCTTCTCAAATTCTGATCAATTTTCCGAAGTGCCTCTGAGAATTTCGTTTTGAAAATCCCTGATGCCATGCAATCAACTCTGATATCCTTCTTAGCCAATTCATTAGCCAACACTTTAGTTAATCCTAACAAAGCCGTTTTAGTCACTGAGTTGGACACTTAAACCGTCTATTGCGTTGTATGCAACTATTGAAGAGATAATGACAACGTTTTTTTCAAGGTATGAACCAAATTGTTTAATTGTAAGGAATACGGATTTCACGACCGTGTCAAACATTTTATCAAATTGAGATTCAGTACTTTCTAAGGTTGGTTCGAATTCTGTTGATTCTGCTGCGTTTAAGATCAACACTGATATTGTTTTAGTGGATGATTGAGAAATACAATGATTTAACAAGGATTGACTATGTAAAGGTGATGATACGTCACATGGTACACCTGATGCTGATGATTTATCATGCGTTGAATGTAAGAGGTCAAGTGCTTTTGTGAAGTTCCTTGCCCTACGTCAGAATATTATCACATCATAGCCATCCCTTGCTAGGGAGTTGGCTATTGATATACCTATACCGGCTGTCGATGCCGTCACTACGGCAACTGGTTTGTTATCAGTGTTGTAGCTCGTGGTAGCAGTTTCGATGTTGTTACTCATCCCCGTTGTTGTTGGTATGGGTTGCTGTGCGCTAAAAGGTTGGTTTCTGCAGCAACCAAAAATCTTATACAATAACGTTCAAATACATGTATGTGAACATTATTGTATATGTTCACATTGTGAACAATATTGTATAAGATTTTTCTGTTTTGGTTATTTGAAAAAATCTTTTTGAACAACGAGATTGATTGACATGTGTCAGACAGTAAATAATTCACTATTGGGTTCCCAAATAGTTTGGGAACCCAATAGTAAATAAATTTTCTATCTCGTTTATGCAATCAAATGATTTCTTGACAATGTGTAGGTAATTGCATTACATTGTCAGTCATTTATAGTTCAGAGTATACTAATACCGTTATTCTACTATGTCAGAGGTAATCTTAGTCTTGCCCTTGGTCTCAACCTATCAAAGCAGAAGCGGTTCAGAAGCAGATGTAGCAAAGGATGGAGATGTTATTACAGGTAGCGGTGTGGTGAAAAGTTCAGCTGTTAACATGGGAAAGTTGGTGGAAATAGTAATGTTAATAGAGGATTGTAGCAAGTTGTGGAAAAAAGAAAAGATTAATGTACCATCTGTTGGATCTTCATCAACAGCGGTGGTAGCAGGAGGTTTGGAATTAATAAAAGAATCATGTGTTAAACCAAAAGATAATCAACAGTAAAATGGAAGCAACTTAACAATGACAGTTGAGAATAGAAATATAAATAAGACATCAGAGACTATGACAACAACAGTGAGGAAAGTTGTGACTGGAGGAGGGGAAGGTGTGAAGAATGGTACGAGTGGAAGTATTGTAAAGAAGAATATTATAAATTGTAGCGGTAGTATTGTTAAATAAATGGTAAGAGTGGATCGAACTTAATGCGAAAAGTAGTGGTTGCTGAAAATGGAATTCATCATCGTGTTCGTAGTTTGAGAAATGTTTATGGAAAATTGATGAGAGTTGTAAGAAGTACAAGTGTCGGTGTTTTTAGAACGAATGTATCTGTGAGGAAAGCTGCAACAGGAAATGTAACTGTGAAAAGAAGAAGTGTGGTAACTGTTGCAAAGAATGGAAATAGTGTGAATCATTTATCACCTTCTGGTAGTGGTAGTGGTAGTGGTAGTGGTAGTGGTAGTGAGATGCTTGTAACGACCACACCGAAACAGACAGTTGCAGGACCATCAAAATCTTCAAGGATATTATTAGCAACGACAATAAATGTAAATGGAGGTGAGGCGGAAGAAAAACGAAAACGTGATAACACGGCAAAATTTTATATATGAATGCTACTATTGCGACTGATTCTGATATGGTGCAACATCATGAAATTGACCTTGTGAATTGGATAAGTTCGATCGTTGAGAGTAAAAACTGCTACTCAACTTGGCGAATTTAAACTCCTTCATGATAAAGGGTTTATTCGAAATGCTCGTAAAGTTAGAATTTAGTTTTATCACTTATAATGAAAAACCACAAAAAGCCCAACTTATGAAATTAATTTCGTTGAATCGAGGTAAGATCACAATTTCCTAATTTCAACCCAAAAACGGAACACGGAATTTACAGCAACCAGTATGTTTTCCGTTATCAGAAAGTGTGAACTGTGATCAACAAAACAACATTCCGCGAGCTTTCCATCCTTTCGTCGCCAATCTACTATATTAAAACCATCCAGTTCTGTTCTTACGGTCATGTCGCTTGCAAAACGTCCGGCATCAAAGCGTGCATCACTGATACATAATTATGATAGGTTGCCGGAAATTATGGAGGAGATGTTAGATCGTTGGGATGTTGGTTCGGGTCATGTGTAGTGGAAGGATGACGTTCTTGATGTTACGACAATGCCAGTTACGCATCAGAAACTGAAGCAGTTTTACCAACTGGTTCTATTCGCTGTATTAAACGTTGTTCTCACCCAGTAGTACATACTGAAGGGGAATTTCTACGACCGAAAGAGGATGTAAATATTTTATTAGACAAGTCCTCATTTACTGACTCAACACATATACCTACACCTTGGAGATTTCCGGGAGAGGTTGTACCGCCTTCACTTCAATTCGCTTCGAAGATGTCTGAGAAACATTTAAATACCGTACATGATTTCTACCCCAAGGATGGCGAGTAACAACAGGAAGTCAATCATACCCAAGAAGCATCTCCACGCCAGTCATCACTACCAGACATATATGTTGATTTGTATCTGCCGGCCGTCCTGTGTTTTGGACCTCATATGTTCACAAGTCTGAACTCTCCTTTAGTTATCATAACTATTCTTGTTGATACAAATATAAAGTAATTAATGTCGCTTGTGAATTTGAAGACAGTGTTCGGTAATTATTTTTAACATAAATAACACGCATTTATTAATATATTCTTATAATATAGGTGAAGTATGTAGTACATAATTCACACTTATACTTATCTTTAGGTATACTAATGTATTGCATCATTGAATTATAAGAAAATAAAAAAACTTCTTCATCCGTTCGAACGACTTTTTATGCGTATTTATTATTAGAAAAAGCATAAAAAGGCAATTAAATTTGCATGTGCATTTGCATGAAACTACAGTTATATTTTCATGTTTTGACACTGCACTCCACAACAGCATTATAACTTCACAGAGATAAACGTATCGCATCCAAGTTGCTTAAAGGAAATGAAATATTTAGATATAGTCATGCGCATGTGCTTAGTATTGCCTTTTTCATTTCATTTCCTTAACACGGAACTGCACAAAGAAATACCTACATAGAAATTTAAGTAAAGCAGCCAATTTAGATCTTCTTAATATTAATTTTTTTTTATACATACTTGTACATGAACATGGAGAACGATAAAAAATCGAAAAACTATTGGTCTTCCTATGAAGGAATAAAAACGATCAGAAATAGGATCATTTGTTTTGAAAATCCGGATCATTTTTAATATTGCGCACCACATCAAAAACATAACTACGCATACATAAAAATAAAACAGCCAAGTGTAATTTCACAGAAAAACATTACCACGTCCAGGAACTGAGTTATATTGTACAGTATCAAATCCATGATTCAACACGGTACACAATTAAATATCTCTACCATTAAATTTCCAAATGTTTCATTAATTATAAAAATGACATTGTACAGTATCAATTCCATAACTAATGCTAAAAATCGACCCCGCAGTGTACATATGGAATGGCCAACCACCGGACCGCACCTTCAACAATTTTTGTGTGCCCTTCAATGAGTTAAAAATGGAATACTGATTTAAGGACAGCATAGCCCCATTGCATGAATTTATAGAGGGCAGAATCAACCGTACGGAAAAACGCACTTTCCGTTAGGTATCTAGAATAGACATATGTAATGCAGGTGGGGTAATACTGTAGTTGTTGCTTTTGACAAAGCAAAAAAAGATTTGGCCCATAAGGTAACTATAGTTCACCGTGATGAGTCTCAGGACCTGTGAATTTACACGGATGCGTTCGATTACGTATGATCTGGCATAGTGACTCAGGTTCCAATTCAGGACCTGGATAAAATTAATGCAATTCAACGTCATAGCCCACTGGATTTTTATTCCGATAGGTTCAATACGACCCAACTTGTTTGATCACTTCTAGAGAAAGAATCCTATGCTGTACTAGAAAAACTAGAGCGGATGAATTGGCTTACAGCGACTACGCAATGGTTTGATATATTCACTAACCATAATAAGAATATTATTTTATTTGACCCGCTTTCGGTTGCCCCCGAACTCACACAGACCTCAATATGTAAGGTTATTCGGTGGGCGGTTCGTTTAAGGCTCATACCTACACATTTTGAATGAGACGTTGAATGAATACTTCATATAGTACTGCGAAAAATTTAGGTTCTACTGTAAGTCACATTCACTTTTACGTTTTTGTGTTGAATGTTTGATTTTATGTACACTACATTAATTCATTCATATACCGTATGAAATCCTCAATAGTTCATCCATTTTACATTCATTTCATGAATGTGGAAGTGGATGGTTATTGCGATTTCTGATGTATATATTTTCTATATGTAGGAATGATATGATGGAATATGGGAATGATATATAGAATAATAGCAATATACATTGCAATACATGTACACCAATTATGGTATACACGATATTAATATATTAATTATTTGTGATATCATGCGATAAAAAATCGAACAATTTGATAAGAATAAGAGAAAAACGCAATTAAAAAAATTGTAATGATAAAAAACGTGATAGAGATGGAGCTATAAAAAATTGTATGGAACAAGGAAAAGTGAAAGGAAGTAGAAACTAGGTAGTAAAATAAGAATGAGAACCACCATAAGTAACGACCAAGAAACGCATTCAATAAGTATATATTAATGAATTAATATACTATATATACATCTAAATTTTTCACTGTGAACAGATACACCATATTAATCTGCAGACAAATAAAAATGACATTAATAAACATAAAGAATAGAACAGAAGTTAGTAAATTGAATATGAAAAGATCCTGACATGGCATGGGAATCAGAGTATGAAACCATACAGGGAACGGGAATGAAAACATACCTATTTTCCTGGACCAGGGTAGTTGAAGAAGAGAACCAACCCGTGAACGAAAATCAGAACAAGAAGTGAAGGTAAAGGAAGCTCAACAATTGTTAATGTAGTTATAATAAAATGTTTGAATGAATTGAAACTTAATGAATACTTACCTGTGCTAAAATGTTCACGCATGCAACAAGTTCATCGCGATAGGAACTGACATGTACGAATCGCTTTTGAATGTCTAGAATGAGTGAACTGTCATCGTGTTGGGATCATGGTTGCAAGTTGATCGATAATACTTGTGACTGGTTGATGGAAATGTGCACGGATGGAGGAAAAGAAGGAAATTGAATTGTATAAAAATGGCACATAAAGCGCTAATTAGTTGAAAATTTAATAACTGAAAAAGGCACACAACGGTCATTTCTCGCGCACTGAATCATGGTAAAGACAGATCTGAACAATGTTGAGAAATTGAAAAAATACTATTGGCATTAAAACTTCCAATATTATTTTTTAATATAAAATCAAGTGAACATATGACAGAAAATAATAAAAAATTACACAATCCGAAAATAAAGCAATTAAAAAATTTAAGGGATCCAAAAAATGAAATGTGGACGTAAGCGTTCTGTCACGTGTATGCTCTCCTGAAAATGTAGTGGTGTCCTCGAAATCACTCAGATCAGACCACATGTACGCGGCCTTTAAAAGTAGGAATAGGGATACAGATGCATGACATGCAAAAAATGGATACATCATGATGTATGATACTGGCTCTGAAATATATAAGCAATGT
>JAULBU010054416.1:0-12351 GCA_032358235.1 Odonthalia washingtoniensis | reverse complement strand
ATAACCAACTAAGGATTGCGACTTCAAAGTTGTTGCTGTTTTATAGCTATATATCTGTAACATTCAAACGACGGACTTTATCGATGTGTCTCTAATTTGTTTCTACTTAATTGAAGACTTGTAATTTGTCATTACATGGTTTCTTATGGACATGTACAACTGTGCAAAGAATTCGGAGTGAAGAAGATGTGACATATAATCACTGTCAACCTCGTTGAAACAAGGTCTAAATGTCACATCTGTGGCACACGCGACATTAATTTGTGTACGTAAAACAACACTGACGTCTTTTTTGTATAGGAAGATTTTCTATTGTCGTCTGACCAATAGTTGTATAGAACCTCCATTTTTTGAAATCCGTCAACGATTAAACTGTGATCCACTGTTCTGTCCACAATTTACATGAATTTATTCCAATCAGTTATGTGGTTGCGAACAACATCTTCACTGAAAGTATATGATCGAAGCATCCGGATTACCTTACGTACATCTTCAATTACAATTTCTTCTGATAAGGTTACCAAATGATTCCCTGTAAATGATGAACTTTTACATAAGTTACCTATTCAAAAGGTTCGAACGGATGTTGATCATCAGGAACTACACAGTCGAGCTCATCGCTTTACAATTTTTCCACGTCAGGTTCTTCGTAATGACCATCGGATCTGCCCGTGTGCTGCTGATAACCGTTTCCATTTGTTGCATGTCGCATAGTGTGGAATCTCTTCTTCTTATTGTATTTGCATGACGTGGCATGTCGTTCGTAATCAGCACAAACGTCTGTCGAGTATGTGAAATACGTTGCATGGGAGACGAATATTTTTGTTAAAATTATTGTGGAATTACGGATCCAGATCAATAGCGCTCGATGTCACTATCTTTGAATAATTAGAATATTGGCAGAATAATTTGTTAATAAGTACCAACTTATTCACAGATATTTCTTACTTTTTACTGCCAGTATCAGTAGTTGATTCTTCCACTATAATTAGTGAAAAGAAATATAATCATGATTCAATTTTAAAATATGTAAAACGTTTCCTCCATATGGAGGCCGAAAATTTTCAGAAAATTAAATAATTGATTGCAAGTTGAAAAAATCAATTATTTAAATTTCTGCAAAGTGTTGCCCTCCATATGGAGGAAGACGTTTTCCATATTTTTTGTTGTAGGCAATGTGTAAGTAAGATGACAGCCTGTATTTAGTAAATACATTACATTCCAAAAAATGACAGGAACATATACACATTTAACTAGGACTGTTTCTGAGAATAAATGTACAATTTAATTTAGCATATATGTAGAAATAAACTTAGACATGCAAGGTAAACAAAGATAAATTTAATCAAGGAGAAATTGTCAACCTAACGGTAGATCTTCAACATCTGCCATTCCCCAATCATTCATATGTTGTGGTTTATCGTCACCGCCATCATATTTAATCGGATTCTCCGTCGCTATGAATATGAATCGAAGGACTGCTTGAACTTTGCGATGTATGAACAGATAGCAGTTGACCATTCAAGAACTGCGTCCATATGCGTATGAAATTGCATCTTTCAAATTGCTACCGTCCGGGATAATATACATATGTTACCTCAGTGCTCCTGTTTCATTCCATTATGACCCTGCACGCTGAACGTAACCAGAACCAAGGAAAATACTGTGTGGGATTCGAAATTCCTGCATTTCCAAACAACTTTCAATTCTGTCCTTTTTGTCGTCACTGAAATAGACATAAAGATGGGTCCCAGTAGCTATCTATAAAGATACATCTTCATTAGCAGTTGTAATTGTGAAGTAACCGGGGAACCAATCTTCCTTCCGTCGAAGTCATTGTCACCATGTTGTGGTAGACAATCCTTACCAATGATCAGAAAGCGGCCCCTAAAGTTTAGAATTTTTGCCGGTCATGTACAATTGTTATCTAAATTCAACAATGAGCACAAAAATGCAATGCATAAGTCCAGTGCAGCACGGGGCTTAACTATCCATACATAATCACAATTACTTTCCATTTGAGTTTCCAGTAGACTTCTTGTACTGGAGTATCATCCAATGTCATTGTTTCTGTCATGTTCGTCACTATCAGAATAACCAGTGGTGATAATAGGAATCCAATGATCTCTAGTTATTTCATCTTTCAGCGCCCCGTGGCCCGGACACCATGTTTGAATTTCGGTAAAAAGTTCACCAATTGTCTGTGAAGGAAACTCATGACTTTCCTCAAACGCTTCTATATACTTCTTTATCATATCTTCATCCATGTCGAAAGGATCAGACATACGCTCCAGAATGCAGTAAACATTACTATACAATTGCTGTTTCTTCCTGCAGAAGTGAGCAAGTCCACAGCTTCCTTCAACATTCCTTCTTACATGTAAGCATTTATCGGATTCTGTGTGATCTCTGTGAAGGTACATATGTTCTGCATGCATGTGAGAAGCTCACATCCAAGCGATATATCTCAATCCTAGTAATTGATTATAAATGAAGAAAAGTGCGCGAGATGAGAATCTGGGATTAGTGCCGACTTCAGCAGAGTTTTTTGTATCACATAACCTTTCGACATCCACTGTTTTCTTGCCTTCTCCGCCCGTCTTGCCAATCTTGATTTTTCTCTCCAGTGATTCTTGACTTCTACGCTTCCTCGAAACTCCATCAAAGGTATTCTCTGTTACATTGTGTTTTTGGTTTTGTGGAATTTATTCAATGGGCACTACATCTATACACATCTTGTTCATTCTATTCCTCATAGCACTACATACAGGTGGCATAGCATTTAGAGGCGGTTTGTTATGTTAAGGGCCAATGTCATTTTCCATATTAGACCGTGGAAAGGGCCTAGCCATTATATTTAGTCGCTTTTTGATGTTGACTTAGCATGTAAATCGTTTCGTTTCGTTCATATTTACCTTCCGCCACTTGTAGATGCCTCAATCTCTGGCGTGTCTTCTTCCATGTCAGATAACATGGGTTTACTTGCCTCTGCCTTCTGTTTTTTTAATCGAGATTCGTCTTTATCACTACTCTGTAGGTCAATAATTTCACGTTGCTGCCTTTTCTTGCTTCTCGTATGCCATGGAATAATCCTATGGACACCCATTCCTCTTGTTTGTTTTCCTTCATTCTCACCCTCAATAAGTTCTTTAAAAAAGTACTGCCTTATTTTCTTGACAGTTTTTTCATGGAGAGCACTTGAACTGGTGACCAGTCTTCCAGACCTATTTAAAACACCATACTCGAAAATTCGCATGTGATTACAAAAAGTGGCATGAACAGATTGCTTTATTGTATTTGTCTCATGGATGACAACGTCCATTAGTTCCTGCATTTAATTTGATACTCCTTCTTCTCGTAACTCATACTCAGATTCTTCAATGTTTTCCAACAATGTCTACATAGAATTAAAGAAATTATTACCAAGACGATAGCGGACAGTTCCAGCAAATGGTCCCTTCACTAGGCTTCCAAAATAAGCTTCAGCTGCATCCAGTAGGTACATTATAATATTATGCGTACAGTAGATGAGAATTACACTGTCAAAGTACGGCACCCCTCTTCTACCGGAGTCTTGCCAAATTTCAAACTGCAGTATGGTCTAAATCCTTTCCATGACAGATTTGAATATGACAAGCATCTTTCCCACACAAGTGTATCGCTTGTATGTTGATGTACTTTTCGTATCAAGAAAATTTGTTCTTTTCGTTCCCCTCGCAATATCCATTGCCCTCGATTCTTCAAACGGTATCTTATATTGTTCGGTAAAGGTATCAGTATATCGCATGAAATTGCTCAGGAGGTCAATGCACAAAATGTAATTTTTTGTCTTCGACGATGATATGTTTTGAGACCTGCTGAGATTCATAATTTCCCACGGTATAATGGTCGCCTTGTAATTCCGTGCAAGAAGAGCAACACGAATACGATCTCTTGCCCAATTTGTCTCCAAAGTTATCATTCCACCAAGAATTGGGAGTGCGGACAGGAGATGTCTACCATCCACAATAACTAATGACTTGTAGGACTTCAGTACAATTATGTCTCTTTCCTGGATGCATAATTTCGAGATATCAGTATGCTTTCCGTCATCATCTTAAGATTGGAAAGTCACAGAGATCATTGCGAAACCAACTTGATACCTCTCTTCTTCAAAGGATGTAACGAATGCATCATGATGCTCAGTTCTGACATCCTTCAGAGGGTTCTTGACGTTTCCGACTTGACTGACTAGAAGCAATAATTATACAGTCACATAATTACTAGGACGAAAGTCTGCCAGACTAACAGGCCTGCTGCTATTATTCTCCTCATTACCATCCCTGCCCGCTCGTTAAATTTCGATAACCTTCATCGCTTGAGAATACCAGCAATGAACACAATCTTCCCATTCCAAACAAGGGAGGATTGATGGGTTTGTAACTCTTCCACTGTTTTCATAATACGGATATTTGCATTCCTTATAAATTGACTTGGTTTGAACTACGATTATTTACACTCTGTCCAATATGTCATCCGGTGTAGCTGTTGCACATTTCGTTACACTCTCTGGGTTAGTTCCAATTCCAGCCCTCAGTTTTGCTGTACCAGCAAGCACTGAATTCATATCCGAACAATCAATTCCACAGCACTCTCGGGATGACCTCACCACTTCAACGGAATCATCATTTAGACATAACAGCTGAGAAAGAACATATGGAACTATACCCCTTGCCGCTGCATCGGTACCGTTTTCTTCTCTGAGAATCAGCTTGTGGAATAGCTCTTCACCTCTTGCCGGGAGGTTGGAATGATTGAGACACTGTCCCTTTGTTGATGCAGAGGATTACGACATAGTTTATTATAGGAATATTATGTTGTAGTTGAGAAATATTGAAGTCAGTTAGCGGGGTCTTGTTGTAAAGAAGAATATCGTAATGTTCAGAAATGTTTAAAGTCAGTTGATGACGACTGGTTGTGAAGAAGGATATCATAATTTTGTGTGCAATATATAGAACAGAAATATTGAGATTTGACAATGACTTCGCTTCAGTTGTATGAATTAGATGATCGATTTGTTGTGTTTGTTATCATAATCGGGAATCTTGTTATCATGAAGGAATCTGCTGTATGGCTTTTTTGACCGGACAGTGGTTCTGTAACGACACAATAATTGTACCGTATACGGGTGTGTTGCACTCACCTCTGTTATATTGAAACATATTTTTGTGGGGCAAAATATTACTCGCAAATATTTTCAGCAATGTTTCTCCATATGGAGGCCGAAAAATTGCAGGAAATCAAATAATTGGTTTTTTGTTGCAAAAATGCAAATATTTTGTTTTCTGCAAAACATTTTACTCCATATGGGAGAAAGTTTAAAAAATATTCTTCGTCTGTTCCAGTCGTACAAACAGGCCCAACCCGGCGATGTGCGGGAAATATAATATTTAATTTTCTACAATATATACCAGATGGAAACATTATATAACTTTCTCGGACATAACATTGTGGTACCACTACCTTTACATTACTTGCTTCTCGTTCGTTCATATTATTCCACCATCAACATCGATGATTGCGCCTCTACTCGATTAATACGACGTCCCACAAGCGTCATCATACCTTTGCAGCAAAACTTTCTTCAAAATCATCACATCAGAATAAATATCTACACACATCACGTCAGATAAACAGCAACGCCGTACAACTTGATCATTACAACAGAAACTTCAAACTCCACATATTCTTTTCCACCGAAATCAGCGACACGTATTTTACAATCAATTGCAACATTCTTCATCCCATTCCCCAACAGTTTTAAATCTATTTTACAACCCGGAACTGAGAAACACTACAACATGCCATCTTCAACCTCTACTGGAAAATGCTCTACTAGGAAAATTCAGCCCCTGATTCTGAATTAACTCGATTCATGCTGTTTTGCTCTATTGACAGTTTATATGGTTCATCTTTCAAAAAACTTCTACCACAGGAATGTCAACTTACAGATTTTCTTGAATGGTTGGGGTTCCATGACGACCCGATTTCCAAGCGCATAACAACAAGTTTCCAAAGCAAGGAGAATGACAGAAAAAAGGCCATTAAAACAACCGTTATTCAAGTCTATAGGAGCTAATGGTGACATGGTCCTAGCAGAAATGGGTTCTCAGCAAGTGCATCAGATAGCCTGTGCGTCTCTTGCCAAATGCACATATGGTTGTAGAGATGAACGCACAATGCAAATGTTCACTGACTTTTTCAATGAAAATTTCACTTCAACTGGATTCTTAGTTGGTCCAACATTCATTTACATGATCATCCAATCAACTGGGTAAACACTAAGACGGAACCCGTTCAACATGTCTATCCAAACAACCTTTGAATATCTCCTCCTTTACCATGGAATTTCATTTGTCTCTAAGAAAATGTCGAAAAACATTTTAAGACGCGTAATAGAAATATTCTCAGCATCAAACATTTCACTGGTACTAGAATAGGGTTCGTTTGTCAAAAAATGTTCCAGGCGTGGACTAGACTAGCAACATTAATCTGTAGAATGCTACTGGGATGAAGAAAGAGGCTGTATGAAGGGACAATGACAAACACCGTCTCTAGATATGGATATCGTTACACTTGGATGGTGAACGCAGGAAGCAGAATACACTGTAGTCTAGGATTGGTGCCCAAATGATGTGGATACTGTAGGTGGGGTGAATCATGCACTTAGAGAGGTGAGCAGGTGTATTAGAAGTGTTGTCAAGACCGAAGCGTGTGGAGTGGCAAGTAGAACGAGAGAAATGTAACAGATAATTTTGCTAGCAAATAGAGCAAGCGAGATAGGGAGTGAGTGGAGCTAATGAGCATAGGGGAAATGAAGTAGCAAAGGGTGTTATCGGTAACAATACAAATTAAAGTAGCAAATAGGATGAATGAGATGTGATAAAAATACCACCGGGTTGACTCACGCAAGTAGTATCGCCGTTAAGAAGTCGGACTTCTTGACGCCGATAACTACACAGTTGTCGGGAACAATTTTAAATGGTTAATTTAATTGCAGAGAGAAGTGAGGAAGAGCAAGGCAGAAATTAATGTAAAGGTGCAAGTGACGTTCTCATAGGAAATTCGAACGTCAAACCTGAATAAGCTGGTAGATCGATGAGAAGCGGGAGCTTGAAGCAGTGTGTGTCAGAATTTGATTGTTTAAGAGTAGCAGCAGGTGATGGTCCTAATATGTCAAACTATATTTTTGTCGAAAAATAGTGTGACTGTTATTTCTACTATACACGTGTATCCTAGAATAGGCATTTGGGCCTACTTGTCAGTTAATCAGTCCCCCAATTCAAGTGACTGCACCTTGAAGTTGTTCACATAGAGCCTTGGAGTATGTGTTTTTATTATTTTTTAAATAATATGTCATATCTTGAGGCGATTACCATTTAATTTGGAATGGATATGTAAGTTGCAGAATTTGTTACTAAAAATGCGTACCGAGTTGGATTTGATTAAATTCTGTGGTGTGGTGTGCATACAAGGTGTTGTTGGAATCTATAATCAAAGATATCTAAAGTTGAGTTTTGATACAGTTGATTTTAAGGCGGAGGGAAGGGTTAGAGTGAGATACATATTTATGGTGCGTGGTCAGATTTCTAGCGTATCATACATTGCGCAGGTTGTTACATATAGGTATCAGTTTGTAGAACTGATCGTGAAGAAGCTTGTATCATGGGCTTTGTAAGTCCGTCATCTATATTCAGCTTTGATCATACAAGGCCAATTTTGGATATGTCGCCCAATTTTAATCTTTCCCTTGCAGCAGCGACATCTAGCATTAGCCTTTTCTCCGATTTCCTCGAACCTCTACTGATTATGTCTAAGAGTGACTTATTATCAGTGAAGATATAGATGGATAAATCATTGTTTAGGAAGACTACCAGTTCGGAACGGAGTGTGAAGACCGTACAGAAGATGTCAGTAAAGGCAATGACCGCTGATTACATGGATGATAGGCGTAGTCGCTTGATTTTATAAGAGTTGAAAACGATAGGTACCACATTGTTTTTATCATTTCTCAGCATGATTATGGAACCAAGTTGAAAAGACAGGTCTAGATTGTTGCTAAACAAGGCATCTGCATAGCCAATTATTTTATCCGTAGATATGTCCAGTTTGAGAAAGGATATAGAGATGTAGTGGCTTTTAGAATACCTAGTTGCATTATTCAGTTGAAAGATTAAAGTTGTTGGAGTGTTGGTAAATGTTGATTCAGTGATTTGTGCTAGTGATGAGATTTGGTAGCAAAAATAAGGTCGAGTGTTGCTCAACCAGGCGAGGCGCATTCGTCTGGATCAGAATTCTGTAAATGTTGAAGTGTTGTCTAGTTCGCATAGTTTGTTGAGGTAGTGGCGCTTTGTTTTTTCCTGATGTTTGAATGTTTTTGAAGCCTAAAGCTGGATAAATCACGTGGTAAAGTCTACTCGTGTTTTATATTAAAGCGTTTGTTGGTGTTGGAAGAAAGTTTTTTGAATTGTGCGTCTCAAGCTCGTAGTAGATCATCTACAGAAGTCCCCGCCATTCCAATTAGTAGAATTTCGAGTAGTATGTAGTAGAATGAAGAATCGGAGCAAAGCTGAGACATTTTCAAGTCCCACAGATGGTGTTGCGATAAAGTTTGATACTATAGGTCCACGGATTCGCTTAGTCCGTATAAAGTTGAACTATCTTGTAGCATTAATGCTGTTCCAGTTCTAATTATGGTACTTTGGAGATGAGAAATAGATCACACGAAATGGGAATTACGGATTGCAGGTTTTCTTGCGTGATTTCTGATGACCAGACGTCGAATCCGAATATTGCAGCTAGGGAAAAAAGAAGTCGTATTGATCTTGATTGGAGGGTCTGTGATGAATGTACCGTGAAGTCCTTCAGCTTATCACGGTGACCTCTAATCACGAAACGGGATTTATGAACTATACTACCATTGAATTCATATTTTAAAGTCATAAAAACGGGCTGGTAATATTCGCGTTAGGAAGTACTTCCTCTTCCAGCACTACTTTTAAAGTCCCCATTTTTATCAAGTTAGGTATTTCTTCTCATCTTTCCTCCATGATCTTAGGTGTTAGACTCTTTCGGACTTTGAGATGTATTATCTCATTTAGAAATAAATCGTCTTCAGGAGGTAGCATTCTGTATTTCTTTAATGCTGAGTTGATGTCGGTGAATAGCGTTGATGATAGTTTCGATGCTTACAGGTAGTGTTTTACTTGGGACGTGTCGAGGGGCGTGTATTGTGGTTAGGTTGATCGTAGATATATACTAGTTTAGACGATCAACCAGCAGAGGAAACTCCGAAGGGACCTAGTAACTCTCTTTTTTCTTTCAATGGCCCTTTTCCAGCCAAACGAGAACGATATTTCCGCGCTCATATATTGCATCGTTGGTAGAGGGAACGTTGTGCTTGAGAACACGTCGTATCCTCACTTTGTCCATGTGTCTTTTCATTTGCTGTCTTATTATCATTTCCACTTCACCCCTCTCATAGCTTGTCACTGTTCTAGAGCAGTCCATCAGTAGATCGATTCGAGGATATTCGCGAAAAAGTAGTGCGGATAGCATAAGGCCATCTGGTCCAGCCGTGTCGGTCATAAAGTTTATAGACACGGCCAAAAATAGATCGAAGTCTGCTTTTATATTATCGATTATACTTTGCGAACAGTGGAACGGATAGGTTCGTGATATCCTTCGTATATAGATTTTCCATTATGCGCTTCTATACCAGCTTGTTGGACCTTTTAGTATGTTTGACGATAATGTCCACGTTGCTGCAGTCGATGAGGAGGATGTAGTCTATAGTCGTTGTGTCAATGTGAGTGATGTGGGTGTTGTCTGATGATTATGAACATGTCATGTTGGGCGGTGTAAAGGTATGGACTACTCGTGATATGATGATTTGTGTGTCAAATATTTCCTTTCCCTCATTCATTGAGTCTTCAGTACCAGCGCTTTTTGATGTCAGCTGTGTGTTAAAAGTCTCATTTTTCTTAATCAGTGGATGCAGTTTCTTCATAATGGATGCTGTTTATTCTAACATGGTCTACGATATCATTTTAACACCGTCCAATGACATCAGTGAGGGTGAAAACCGATTTTCACCATGTTTGGGTGAATTGTTGATGTAGCTTCTAATCGATCCTGACGAACATTGGTTAGAAGAGGACCAAGGACAAAATCCACACTTTTAGCAGTGGAGACGGTTGTGAGATGGATAATTATTTGAGAAATGTGGGGTGGAAGTATGCAGTTTGTTGTTGAATTTTGCTTTTTGGTTGTGTGGGACGTTGTGTGTGTTGGTATAGTTGTTTCTCATAAATCATTTTTTGATGAGTATGGTATGTTA
This sequence comes from Odonthalia washingtoniensis, assembly GCA_032358235.1. NCBI lineage: Eukaryota > Rhodophyta > Florideophyceae > Ceramiales > Rhodomelaceae > Odonthalia > Odonthalia washingtoniensis. The sequence goes on along the minus strand of JAULBU010054416.1, from coordinate 1,973 downwards.
CTTGTGCACTTGTATGGTCTTTTACGGTATTGACAGAAGAGCGTTAGAGTGGCAGAGTCACTTTTGTCTTTTTCGGTCAGATTTTTGTTCTCTTTTTACAGGGAAATCGCATGTGCGAGACTTGTTTTGAATGATTAGTACGTCATGTTACCAGATATTTCGGATACTCGGGGGATTTTTTCGCAGTCCAGAGTTGCAACTTCCGTACTCTCAATGTTTAGATTTTGGGTGTCATTCCACTACATGGGTACACACTGGGGGTTGAGCTTATTTATGTACGCGCAGAGCTTCTGGAGTCCGGATCCTTACTACGATATCTCCTTATCTGTCATGAATGGCGTTAGTGACAGATTGTCCAGTCTCGGTTGCGCTTCCTTATGTCTATCCGGGGAGTTGTATTCTAAGGTCATCTTGTTCTCGATTGTCTTGCAGTTCCCGGTGTCGTCAAAGTTGTTCGATAGGAAGATGCGGGATGGTTCGGTCGATATGGTGCTGAAAACAATGCTTTCTTTTTGTCCGGAAGGTAGACTTGTTTGGAGAGAAGGTTGTAATCGTGTAAAGTTGTTAGGATGATTTCATCAATTGTACCACCGAAAAGGTGGTTTTTAAAGTTGTAATTTACTGCATTAGTGATTTGACCAGCGTTCATGATTTGGAAATGTTTATGTTGAGAATGGTAGTCGTCTTAGTCTGGATATTAGGACGTTGAACTCGGGGTTGTTTGGGGACGTTATGGTATTGCATCAGGGGTGCCACGGAGTCCTTGTGGATGAAAATAGGGTGTTCTGGATTCTGAGACGGTGTTCGTTGGTGCCTCTGGATTATGAATTGATGGATCCTGTTTCGATTTTGATGTTTCAGGTAGTGCAGCAGATAGGGCTGGTCTTGTTATGTGTTGGATAGTAGCGGCTTGTTGTGTATGTTCTTGGGGTGGTACTAGAGAATTTGGGTCCTTGTGAGGTGGGGAAGGTCGAGGAGCTTTCCGTTCAGGTAGCGAAGAATTGGTGATCGGTTGGTACGTTATTTCCCGTCATTGGTTGAAGATTTGGATTATATGGCAGATAAAGACAAATGGGCGGTCCGTCATTCATGCGAGCCAGATGTGGAGCATGAAGCTTCTGTTTGTTAATTCCGTCTGGTTCGGTTCTAATTCTGGTGCGATCCAGTAAGTTGGATCGGGTGGGTTATACAGCTCGGTTACATCCTTCAGGAGGCCAATTGTTGAAAGCGGCATCATAAAATCGTCTTGTGTAAAAAGTTGATTGTCATCTGGGAATGAGAATAGCTAATCTTCAGACGTTTTTGGGGGTTAACTAGTAGGTTTGGGGTGCTTCCTTTTAGAATTGGGTAATCGAGAAGAAAGTTTCTTGATACGTTCTTGAAGACCTTTGCCAGCCTCGTTGTGGTCCGTTTGTTTTCTGTATGACATTGTTCTTAGTATTTCCTTCCATATCTTTTGCATTGTACTCTTCTTCTCTGAAAAATTAATTCCATATTTTCTTCACAAATCTGCGGTGTCGTGAGGCCGCACGAGTCACCAATATTGCGGAATTGTTCCCTTGGGAATACTGGAATAGTTTGAGGTGATTGCAAAATATTCTTTGGGTGGATTGAATTCTCGATTTTTCTTCTGGAATTAACACTTTCATCAGTTCCTCCATTGTTTTGGAATTTTTTCTTCTTCCAGGTGACATCTCCCATCATTTATTTGGTAAAAAACTTATGAATTGGTTCTAGAAACGAATTACCAACGCGGTAAAACATATTTGCGTCGAACATGCCTTCACTGCGGTTTCCGAAGTAAGCTTCGACATCATACAAAAGCAGCAGTGTATCCTCCTCTGTTTCGTTTGTGAGAATACGACTTTCCAAGTACGTAATACCACTCTTTCCAGAATCTTGGAAGGCCGAAAATTGTTTGATTGTCTTGATTCGTGTCATTACACTCTTGAACCTGCACAAAAGTTTTTAAC
>JAULBU010054405.1:0-12353 GCA_032358235.1 Odonthalia washingtoniensis | reverse complement strand
TCTCGTTCGGTTGCAGAGTACCCCTTTTCGGCTGGGTTGAGAGAACGGGACCAATACCCGATAGGTTTTCGTTCCCCGTCTGTATGGGTTTGGGATAGTGCGCAGCCAACTTGGTAGTTGTTAGCGTCCGTGTCAACCGAATATGGTACGTTTAGTTGAGGGAACGCCAGTATTGGCGGTGTGCAGACGGCCTCTATGAGAGAGTGGAATGATTTAAGCTGATACTTGTTCAATTTGAACGAAACTGAGTGGTTTTTCTTCTACAGACTTTTAAGTTTTGATGCTGTATTTGTGAAGCTTTGTATAATCCGTCTGTAGACATTGCAAAGTCCTAAGAAAGAGCGAAGTTCCGTCTCAGACGTCGGTGGTTTGGATTGCCCGAGTGATTCCGTGTTTGTTCGATCTATTTCCAGTTCTCCTGACTTGATAACATGGCCGAGGTACTCGACAGTACTAGTGAAGAAGTGGCATTTATTAATCTTTGAGGTGACGCCAGCTGCTGCGAGGCAAGTAAGAATTTAATCGACATGTTTCATGTGTTCGCCCACCGTCTTGGAGTAGATGATTACGTCGTCCAAGTAGATGAGACAAGTTTTCCACTTTAATTTGGTAAGGATGATGTCGAACGAGCGTTGAAACGTCGCGGATGTGTGTGTGAGCCCGAATAGCATTCGGTTGTATTGGTATGTTTCCGCATGACAAACGAATGCGGTTTTGTGCTTGTCCTCTGTTCTGATTGAGACGTGCCAGTAAGCAGAGTATGCGTCCGAGGTTGTGGATATTTGGAGTCGCCAAGTGAGTCGATACACTCATCCATACGAGGAAGTGGGTAACTGTCCTTTACGGCAGCTTGGTTTAGCTTCCCGTAGTCTATGCAGAATCTCAACTTACCTTCCTTTGTGGGTGCAAAAAGACTAGTATAGCCCACTCGGAGTAAGCTGGTGCGATCACACCGGCCTTGAGCTTTTTCGTAACCTCTAATTGTTCGAGTTCTCTTGTCTTGGGGCCCTCCCGGTACGGCGGTGATTTTGACGGTCTTGTACCGGGTATGAGGTCAATTGCGTGTTATGTGACGCTAATGTTCCACAACTTGCCGAGCCACATTGGCTCGTTATTCTTCAACATGGTCCTGATGTCATGATAGTGTCCCTCGGGTCCTCCAAGCGGTATGTATTCCGCCTTTGTTGGGGTTTCGTCTTGTTCCATATGCGACTCTCGAAGATCTGATAAATGCTTGTTGATCAACGAAAGATCTCCGGCGGATTGTTGACGCTTCCGAAACATGGAAGGTGGTTGTTTAGATGATCCTGACTCGAGCATTTGCGCGTGCAAAATATTCGATTCGACAAGCGAGGTTGGGTGCGGACTTGCGTTGGAAATTTGTTGATTTAGAAGCAGGGTCTTTTCATGTTCTCCAAAGTTGGCGACTAATATCCGGAATGATTTTCCGTCCGTTACATCAGCTATTCCTGCGCCTGCAAGAAATAAGTGCTTGTCATACAAGCGTGGTGTTGGTTCGACGAGGATTAGTCCTTGGCGTTCTGTCTTGACTGGTATCCAGGTTTGTGTCTCCGGTTCTACAACCGTCTGTCCTGCCACATATATTTTTGGTGAAGTCCTTCCCTTTGCGGGTATGTATTCCTGCTCTTCGGGCAGCGGTGGAGCGTCCAAGAGTCTCTTGTTTGGTTTTCTAACAATGGGTACTGTCGTGCCATCTACGAGTTCAACTAACCGCCTGCGCGAGCGGATCTCCTCGACATGCTTTTCGCATAAATTACAACCGAGGATAACTGACGTTGCAAGTCGGTCAGCCACGTAAAAGGTCAACATTTTCGACTGGGAACCAAGCTGAGCTGCCAACGTAATAGTTCCTTCCATAGTGATGGGTCTATTATTTGAGTCTCGTATGTTTTTTGACCCGTTGAGGGGCTTGATGAATTTCTCTGACCCATACGGTAGGGCGGAGCGTCGGATGAAACTGGATCCGGCACCGGTATCCAGGACTGCAGAGAACAGATTATTAGAACGTAATGATAGTCCGAGGTTGCCGTAGACTTGATAATTGCGTCGAGCTAGTACAAATACGGCACCATGTGTTCACACGTGTGCCCCGAAATCAAGTTTTTTGATTTCGTTCTCCCTCACATATTTTCTTTTGGGCAGACAAAGGAGGTAATTTGCGTACATAATATTTCACATTACTCAGTAACTACTACATATATCTTTACAAACATCTGTATGCGCATTAGAATCATCGTCTCCGTTCTGTACAACTGAAAATCATTCAATTCCATCTAGTAGAAGTCTCGGTACGGATATCACAGTGGTGCAGGATTTCTGTCCCTTCCTTTCTGGTCCCTCTGTTTAAAAAAATTAATTAAAGTTGTAAGGCAATTCAACCGCTGCCTTAGGAGAGTCATAGTTACTCCCGCTGTTTATCCGGGCTTATTTGAATATATTCACTTTGACATTCAGAGCACTAATGGTCAATTAAGCGTCTTCTATAGAGACGCAAACCATCTGAAGTTTCTTCACAGATTTTGAGATACCGGTTCCCTACATAGGCTTAGTAAGAAAGTCTGCTATCCTCTCTGAGGATGAAAACTTTGATAGCGTAACAATTTTGTCCCTCACTTGCTCACCAACATGATGATAGCGCATATACACGTGTTTAATGCGGTGGAAGGCTTCGACTATATGCCCACTTTTCTACTTGAAGATACCGGTATTGTATTCAAACACACTACTAGACTGCTGCGTGATACCCAACTCTCCAAGGACTCGACGGAGCCACACAATCACCTTCAACGCCCCTCAGGGACAGGGAAGGTGATTGTGAAGTTGACTCAGGCTGAGAGCGCAACATAATCCGCCTCAGTGCCCATGAGAGTTACTCCCTTTTGTACAGAAGTAGTGAAGTAGACAGTGGCTTGATAAATATATCAAGTAAACACATTTGTGTGTCACATCTTATGAGGGTGCGCATGGATTGGGGAAAAACCAGAACACCGTAGTGACAAGAGTAAGGATTCGTCTGTCAATAGTTTGGAAGGGAAGGAGGAAAGACATGACAAAAATACACGTCTACGCTACAGAAAGGACATTCTTTCATCAACACGTGTACACGTTATTAATTTGAACAGAAGTTAGATTATGTTGATCTATTGACAGTAGAGACAAAACTATATATTACACGTGGCATTTCAATGTAAAAATGAGTTGAAAAGCGGTATTCATACCGCTTCGACGGAGGAAGGAAGTAAAAGAAAGAATTACGTGCATATTAATCGAATAAACAGAACACTCGAGCAAGCTGTTTTTTTGCAAGGCCATTCTCGGACAACGGCATCAATTCTACGGGCGAGGTGAAGCCCCGGCGTAATACCATTTTCCAGCTAGTCAGCGTACTACGTGACGTCCAGTAAATCGACTGCGACACCAGGGACGGGACCACGTACAGTAACCTGACATAAATCGTCTACTCCTAGCGAATTGGCCAAAAGGGACGAAGCGAAGTATTTCACCAACTACAGATAGATCATCGGTAAACGTGTGGAATTAATGAGGTACAGTACATATTTGACATATAAGAACCTATGGGCTTACGTGGGGGACCGCAGACGAAAGGGCAGGAAGTGGTATTTGAGGGAGAACAACAACAGTAAAGTAATGGATCTATAAACTAAGGAAGTATAGCCGTGTTTCCACCGAGAGTCTTCGACGGTTATAACTCTCGATACCATCAACGAAGTATGGCGACTCCAGGGACTCGAGGTACCCCAAATCGTGACATGGATACACGAAAATTGGTAGACGACAGGGAATCCCAGCACAGGAAATTAGATCCCCTCCGACAAAGAAGAAAATGAGAGCAAAGAATCTGAACAAGAACCCAACAAACAAAACCCTTTCCATAAGCATACGTATGGAATCAAGCACAAGTGGAGTGGAAGTGGAAACATTGGACCGACCAGGTAATCGAATAGATCGAATCAAGATCAACGGAAGCAGTAGATGAAGAAGAATTCGAGTCAGAGAATGATGAAGACATAGAATGAACAGAGTTGGACAGGATAACCAACGATCCAGACCCTCCCCCTAAATTAGCAACAGAATCACAAATCGCGTCATACAAGAAAGTAGTAAAAAACTATACATTGTAAATGCTAGAAGCATACAAGGAGACATAGATGACAGGGGAGATTGTGGTGGGATTTTTAGACAGATTTTCGGCCCAAATACCTAAAAACATGGACACGACCTGTCTTGACAATATGGTCAGACTTCCTAATGCTAAGAGAATTTCATGTAGATTTGAGTGGAAAGAAAGGCCAAGCTAACTAAATAATTGAATTGTCGTATCGCGAACTCCACATTTTTCCTAGCAGATGGTAGTCGAAGTGATGGAAGAAGCGAAGAAGGAGAGGTTAGAATCATTGATGAACGACGGAAGAGAATTGAACAATATGGAGAAAATAGCAAGACCTGAGGAAGAAGACCATATTGGAAACTTAGACGAACCACAGAAAGTAGCAGGGACGGTGAGGGGGAATAGATTGAAAAGTCCAGTAGGGAATCCAGTCTTATCACGTCCGCAGCCAGCACTACGTTAAAAGCAGAATCATTAAGATCACAAACTCCGAAGAGGGCAGGGATGGTTGGAAACAGCCCTTCCTAAGACAAAGGGGAAGCTCGACCGGAGGCAAGCTTGTTACAACCGCAACTACGACGACCGACTAAGGCGACAGACGGAGAAAATCTTACCAGAGGACTGGGTAATCTTACGCGTCGAAATACGGGATGAACAGGGACTACTTCATGAACTGGCTGTGGTAGCTGACGGCCGGTATAATTTTAATGATGTAACAGTAAATACAGTTTTAATTGAATGGCCAGACAGTTCGGTTGAGAGAGTGCCATGATCACATGCAGTCTTGCTGTGACTGAGACAAGAACCCTGAAGGAGATTCAACAAGCCATATGACCACTCACGGACGAAGAAGAAATAACTCTCGACATGTATCCAACGTTGGAGGACACCAACACTCGGAATATACCGAGCATCAAAACAAACCGGACGAACCGTAATTATTTAGAAATTCAGCAACCAACACTAATTAATGAAAGTGCGGATAAAGTCGCGCAAGAAAACGCTGAATATAAAAGCAACTTGGAACAAAATGAAGATGAACAGACCCCCACCTGGGGACATGGACCCACACCATGAGAAGGAGTACAACGACCAACAGTTGGAACAACTAGAAGAATTCGTCATTGAGCGGATAGTAAACAACGGTATCAACACCGATGAGAAATACCCTAACGCAAGAATATGGAAAGTAACTTAAAGAGTTACACCGTACGGCTGCATGTCGGCTGAGGATACCTGGGAACCCATAAGGCACCTATCAAGGAACAAGTTAGTGAGATACTATAAAAAAAATAAGATTGAGTTGCCGGAAGATATCAACGACTCAATCGCCGGATAGAATGGGCTTAAACAATCACAAAAACACCGAATCTGGTGACCAGAACCTGGAAAAAACCTGGCAATTGGCTCTGGATTTCGGCTTTAACTGAAACAAACCGGCACTTGGAATTAACTGAAAAACGAGTCATCTCGGACACTCATGGAATCAAAACCCAACACTACAAACCTACTGTACGCACAGCCATAAAAATCATCCAAAAATCGACAAAAACAATAAAATCAACAATATTACCAAACGTTTCACGCAAAAATTATTACAATGTTTTCATTGGCCGATACTTCACACGTGGTGTACCAATATCTCAAAACGCCTCCTGGCGGAATGAATACAACTCACGCGCGATTCAGTTGAAGCTACATGGATCCAAAATAACAACGACATAGACAACGCTGGATGAACAAACCTTCCGCAATGGACAAAGACTCCAGCACGAAGACTCTAGCACAACGTCACACATACCAACGTGACGGTTCGACCACACTCTACATCAGCAAGACAGCATTATTACCTCCACCAGGAGTCGAACCACAAAACCACAAACGGATGACTCCGGGACGCGGCCGGACACAAAACGTCCGACACATCATTTGTTTTCAACACTGCACATTTCTCCACACATGGCGAGCAGTAAAACCAACGGAACATTTCCCGAACGGCATACACAATGCACAGCAACACCACCTCTCGCACCACACACCATTTGATGGTGTACTGAACAAAATCCCAACGCGGGGCAGGTCAACTTATTATCCAAAATTCCCCCACTACTTCTTGGCTGAGTACCAATACCTAGCCGGGAACAATTATAAATTCTGTGTTTAGTAATTGTAAAGGTTAGAAAGTGGGAAAGAGAGGAAAGGACAGTAGAAAGGAATGGTGCTGATGGTGTTCTTATATTGAAGAAGAACGCCAAAATAGAATCCAAGACAACAAAGAGTTGATGAAAGCTTGTTCTTCAAGCCGAAAGACGCAAATGTGTATACTGTAGGTATGTTGTTGGGTCTTTCCAGGATCCGACTATGACTACACTGCTATATTTATCTTAATTAGTGTGGTGCAACCTAACTTGATCGAGTGATCGGATGTCTAGTTGTTCAAATTGATAGAAAACTATTTTTCAAACATGTTACTTGATTTTATATGTTATCATATTCCAATCTAATTGCTGTGTATTTCACTCATGTTAAGGTATTCACTGAGGACAGTGACATATTACACATCTTCACCATGCATCGATGGAATGGTCCATATGTTTTAACTGCATGCTTCACCGAACTTAAATCCTTTGCTTCAGGTATATTTTCTACGCACTAATAAAGTAAGATGACAACTTAATAGTACGCCATCTAGAGTACAAATTGATATTCCCACCATTTTTACACTTTGTAGATGTTTCATTGATTTCTCTATACTTTTGTATAACATGTCCATGGACATTCTTTTAAAAAGTATAGAGAAGTCAATGAAACAGCTAAACATTGTGTATAAAAAATGCATTTATATGTCACGATAATTTGAAGACGAAGTGTCAAGGGACGCACAAGACGATTTGTACTCAACCGACTGAACCGTGTAATGACATAATTTAATATGGAGATGAGGAGAAATGCATACACATCAATTCAAGTGTGTCACAATGAGAATTCATCTAAGTTTAGAACAAGTCTCCTAGTAGACAGTAATTTCATTTAATGTTTTATTCATTCAGTTATTGAAGTTTTGCCCAAACTACACGTTTAGAATTTTGAAGATTACCTACAGTACCAAAACAGAACGTACAGTGAAACTTGTAGAAAAGTGAACCTCACAAAAACTATTATACATACGATCTGAACCCATTCACATTTTATTAAATAAAAGAGGCAACCCGAAAACAACAACCAAAACGTAAGCATGACCAGGTAATCAGCCGAACCTCCATCCAGGTATATGAAAGGGACCGTCACGCCACGAAATGGACGAAGCTCAGCCTAAAGTCGAAGCTGTCGTTAATTAGCCACTCTTGCTTGAGGACTACTAGTCGCGAAACCAGGACCAGTGGCGATTACAAGAATACATGTGAGAGCCGATTTGCACTTTTGTAAAGGCGAATAAAGGGTTACTCAAATGGCCTGAATCTGATGATTATAATTTGGGCAGACGTTGGTATACTACTAAGACTGAAGAAGAAATGCAACAAATTTAGGGAAGATATACAAACACTGAAAGTACAGAAGAAGGCATACAATAACAATAACCTTTAACCTAAACATCTTTTCCACTGAAACTTGTATGAAAAACTTGCCGTTCCTACCCAGGGGAATTCATGAAGTTGTTAAAATTATAGCCTTTAATCACAGGATCTCCGGCAGGTCAAACTACGAATGCAATTATTTGCCGCTTATTCCATTGTTCTTAGACGTTTTGCATCACCAATCCGCTAACCTGACCTAGAACCGATGTTTTGCATGTGTATATCGGTTCTTTCTGAGGTATTTTGGGATGCGCGCTGACCCAATTTCGCTTACAATTGGGGTCACTTTTTATCGTCTTTCAGGGCAGATTTAATGACGGGGCGAGCGGAACAGTATGAGTCATCTCTCAGGCAACAGGGTTTGTTGTTTCCACAGTGCGCGGACTGCACTAAAATTTATATATAGAAGGGCCCAAGTTTCAATAAAAGGGCTTGTTACTTAGGGCATAAGCGTTTCCACTGTTTGATGTATCAGACTGTGAAGAAGCCATATGGAATCATTTTGCACATGTTGAGAACCGAGGCCAGGAGAAGCCATGACCTCACTTCGTACCTCGAAAGCAGAATGGAGACCATATTACAACAAACGCTAAATATTAAGTCCAGAAATACTACATATACGGTGATACAGAATACATTTTACGCCCGTAGCTTCAGGTTGCTTTTAGTAGAGCATTTGTAACTTCTCAAAAGCAACTTTTAAATAGAAATATGAGCGCGATTCACGTTTCAGATGAGCATTCATACAAATATATGAAACAAAAATGGGCAGCACAGGATTACAGACGAATGTTGAAAATGTGGAGTGTATCAATTTCACTCATATATAAAGCTTCAGCCCTACTTTGGAACTTCAAGGTTTGGTTACAACATGTAGGAAAAAGCTCTTATATTTTAGATCCACCTAAGATCGATCGGTACCTGCAAAATAATTAAGAATTAATATTTGACTTTTTGCCAACTTCTTTGCAAGAGCTGAGAGTAAAGCCGACATTTCTTTGCGCTATAAAATGGAAAACCTTCGTTTCTCACTTTATAACAATTTCCTGCGTTCCATTACTTCAAACCTATTCTCTTCCATAATAAGACGACGCTCGTTATATTTTTGATTACTACTGAGACATTCACTCATATCGTTTTATGATACTTGTTGAAAATACATCCTCATTTATCAATTTTTAGTCTTTTGGTCTCGTATTTAGATAATTTTATAATATGATCGTCCATTAGCTGAGGATCATCACTATCCGAATCAAAAACCGGACAACTTGACACAGATCCAACCACTGAGTTGTTTGAAGAAGGAGGAGTTGCTTCAATAATTCGAGATCCGTTCTTTTCACCACCCAAAGCCGTTTTAATTATTTCCTCTATAGCTTACTGAAGCCTCCGGTCCATCGCTGTTCTTTTCCTCCAGTTCGATTAGTTATTGTTCTTTCATTTCATCTGCTACCAGTACGATGTCGTCCAACAATGCCTCCATCTCCCATGTGATTTAGACAATACCTGATGCCGTTAAAGTCTCCCTTGTCGCAATTCGGTGGTGGAAACTATTTTTTGTCACGATAAGTTTTATTTTTCTAGTTTGGCGTCAACATTTTCAACCACACCTCCTCCGAGATTTTGGAAACGAATCGAATTAAGACATCCTCAAAACGATTATGCGATTCACCATGTCGGGCTAAGTGGGCATCAACAAATACCACACACTTCAGTAGAATAAGATCCCACCGTAAAGAGACTCTTATCCTCCTTTTACGCACCAAACCTGTAGATTGTATCACCATCCCCGCCCAGTACAATCTGTATTTCTAACTACACTGTTTTTAGCCCACCTCCTGAACTTCCTGTAGTATGATCACTGATCATGGCTGGAAGACATTACGTTTATTACTTATATCAAGAGGTGATCCCTCCTTACCGGTCTTTTTAAGAAATAGTAGTAGTTCAAATTCGTTGTTGTGAGAGCATTTTTTAGTAATAGTAGTAGTTATAATTCGTTTTTGTGACAGCCATTTTTTAGTTCGTAGTACTAGTTCAATTGGTTTTTATGACAGCCATTTTTTAGTTTGTAGTACAATTGGCTTTTGTGACAGCATTTTTTTAGTTCGTAGTAGTTGTTCAATTAGTTTTTGTGAATGCCTTTTTAAGTAATTGTAGTAGTTCAATTCGTTGTTGTGACAGCATTTTTTAGTAATATTAGTAGTTCAATTCGTTGTTCTGACAGCCATTTTTAGTAGTAGTAGTTGTTGAATTCGTTTTTTCGACAGCCTTTCTTTAGTTCGTAGTCGTTCAATTGGATTTTATGACAGTATATGAACTTCTAATAGTAGTAGTAGTTGTTGTTCAATTGAAAGAATTAGTTCTTCTGATTCTCAACAAGATTTAGTCCCATTAGTTACTTGTTTTTTCAGTTTTTGATGACGTGCTGTTCTAACTGAGAGAAGGATCACAGTATAGTATAATCAGTGATAAAGTTTGTGAAGGTGATCGTAATTCTCCTCCACGGTGTGCACAACTAGGAACACTGACGGATGATGGACTTGTGTAGAAGTAGAGGTTCACAGAATCATCTTTTGGGGTGTTTCAGTTTTACAAAACACGAAAACGTTTTTAGAGAACAATGATTTTTACTGGCTTTCCCAAGTCATTTCAAATTACCTTCTTTTGATTTAAAGACGTAAAATGAGATGTGATTTTTTCCATTTTCACTTTCAAAATACAGGTGTTCAACCTGTCACAATTTTTGCAAGTCATTTATCGTTTTTCACTAAACAATAAACCTCTAATAGGAAATAAATATAGAAATTTCGATGAGTTACGTCCTTTGTTGCACTCCCGTACGGACAGACGGACAGTTTTTTTGCAATGTATATGCATGAGGATTGGTTTCTTAATAGATTGATCTAGTGGCCAGAGAGGGGAACGTACTGTAAATATATTAAAATACCAACAATGGGACGACCGTTCATTTTTTGACAAGGCGCCGACGGTTTACCGGCAGAGTACCTGAGGAAGACGATTCTTTTAATAAAAACTCCTGTACCTCGACAACCAGTCAAGTCAAGCTCTAAAGACTAAATTAGTTACTTCTAATTCAATGATGTGGTATTTGTCTTGTTTTTAGCAGGTATGGGTGAGCACCTTTCCATCAACTTCTTCTGAATGGCCGTCGACCATACGGAAGAGTTGACACAATCATCAAATTACAAATATGCAGCAGGTTTGAGGTAGTGGGTGAAGGGTTGAGAGTGAATTAGTTGTGAATACCACGGAGCCGACTAGAAGTGATGCTTTGGATGCCAAAATTATGGGGATATAAATTAGCGTTGCCTTATAATGAGATAGTTCGAATATAATTAAAAGCAGACGACGAATTTTTACGTCTTTTTTCTGTCGATTGCGGTTGAACTTCGTCGAGCAATGAGTGTTGGCGCGAAATGATTTTTCTGCCGATCAAGCTTTTGCCACAGCATAATTAATTTACTTGTGATCATTACTACGAGATCTCCATAAATTAAAACGCGGGATTTCATCAACTTTTGATAAGATCATCTTATTTTCCAAATTGAAAATGTGTCCTATCAACTCGAACTGTTGCGTCTCTGGCACACCCACTACCAAGGTTGATTGGTAATCTTTCCTCTACAAGCAGGATCCGAAGTATTCAATACCACCTTAGCGTTACTTGTGCTGACCATGTGGCTTTTACCGCTGAAACAACATCTATTTAATTCAGCAAGAGTAGCGCTTGAGGGGTAATCGCAAGTGTAGCAGATAAATGATCCAAGGAGTTGAAGTTTGAATTACTGTTAAACGGTAATGGATATTGAAGCAGGATGGAAAATGGACGGTTAAACGGTAATGGATATTGACGCAGGATGGAAAATGGATGTCTTATGATGTTGGCCACCTCTCTATGAGATAGGAAAATCCATAAAATAAACCCTATGTGGGAATACTGCCTGTATTGGACGATTTGCAATATTTCCATTATCTGCGATTAATTTGAGCGCAGTGATGACATGTTTCTTTAAGGAATCTGGTAGTTGATTAAATTATATGAGCGGGAGTGAGAAGAGTTCGGAGAGATTCTTGGGGAGGGGAATTTTGTCACAGATGTTGCTGAAGTCGAGAAAAATGTGTTTAGAGTATGTTGAGATGGTGAACCTTGTGGGAATTGACATGGATTAGGAAGAGAAGGAGGGTGGAGATGTTGAATAGAAGACATTTGTAGACCGCGGGAACAATATAAGACTGTCCTGGTTGAAATCCTTGATGATGGCAAATATTGTGAGCTGCAATTGAATCGCAAATGTTGGAAGTGAGGTTAGGTGACGTTGTTCCGACGACATTAGATGAGCCCGACCTCGTAAAAACGGTTGATGAATATAGGATATTGTATTGAGGCATGGGTAGTTCAGGAAATAGAAGCGCTCCATATTCTGTTATATGATTGTCGAAAGACTCTCCTACCACTCAAGAACGTCGTGGCTGTGCCTACCTATGTCCTCTCCAATCAAAATTATCCTATCTGCTTTTCTTCTTAGAGATTCACGGATTTCAAATATTAGATTTATATGTTGCCCGCTAGTTTCCTTTTGGATCGGGCTGAGTCTTTCTGCTCT
>JAULBU010054394.1:0-12353 GCA_032358235.1 Odonthalia washingtoniensis | reverse complement strand
GTTGATATCGTGGATAGATAAAAGGCCGGGAAAAAGTTTTTAGATAGTACGATTTGTGAATGAGCGAATGCATTCAAAAGCCGGATGTTCATTTGGTGTTTTGTTTTAAGTTTTTAGCAACGGCTTTAGATGTTGATATTGCGAGATCTATTGCTAAGCACCAAATTATGAGAATTCATTAAATGAATTTTTTGATCCCTTGTCTTGCTTTGCTTGAGATGTGCATTTTTAACTTTGGGCAAGTAACAAATTTTAAAAATTTGAACTTTAAAACTTTTGAGCATGCTCAGTATAAATAACATTATTTGGGAGCACCGTCTCAACGTTCGTGTCGTATAATGGTTAAAGTTGAAACCGCTGTATATAACGCTGTCACCGTTGAGATCCGGGTTCAATCCCCGGCACGAGCTTCCATTTTTTTTCTAATTCGTTTTTATCATTACTTTGTCACAGAACATGAATCTAAATTTGTTTACTGTACACAATTGACCCTTGCTTTTGCTTATTGTTTTTGTGTCCCTTGTGTTGGGCCATTCCACGATTAGGCCCCTAGACAGATACGGCAAAATAATTTAATCACCCCCTTATTCTCCATTCCCCCTGAAAGGTGGCGTGAGGCAACGTGAACAGAGAAACGGGCGTGAGACGTGTCTTTATTGAAAGAGAGTGTGAAACCGTTTCGGTGAAGGTCTGATCTGCGAAGCTACCTTCGACTGGTTCAGCGTGTCCCGGCATGTCTCGGGGATGCCTCTTGTAGGCATCGCCGGCGCGTGCTTGGGCGGCGGTGAGAGCGCGTGTAACACGTGGCGACGTGTGCAGCTGTGTTGGCACAGGTGCGGTACGTATCGCGTGATGCACTACACTCCCCTAATTCAACCCATGACAAGGCGAGTCACCCCCCAACTGTCTTGGGTCAATGGGTCTAATCGTGGAATGGCCCATAAAATGCCCTTTCCGTTTTATGTTTGGGACCCTTTATGTTTTTATTTCCAATGTGGTGGTGTCCATGATCGAGCCCCGATGGTCGATCCTCCCATCTGGACTGTTCTGGGTCTCCCGCTCTGTGGCTCTGTGGTCTTGTCATTAAGGGCCATTTCTATGGGCCAGAACCCCTTAGTATCGGAGCCTGTGTCCTGTTGTAATTGGCTGGGTTGCCTCAACAGCCACGTGTATGACTCCGCCGTACATTCATTGGTGAACTATATTAAATGCTTAAAATTTTTAAGAATAAAAGCCACATCGAATAAATTCTCCAATGCCTGCAAGCCGCATCATCCAATTCATTTTTAAAAAGTGAAAAGTATGCTCTTCTATTGATTGAAGTTCATTAACAGTCCACTTTTTTTCTTTCGTTGACAATACCGACTCTTGTGCCCGACCCTATCCATTAACAAATTTGACGGTCTTGCAATTACTTTTCTTCTTTTATTGTTTGCTTTCATTTTTTCAACTAACAACTATAATCATGGCTCCTCCTACACGTAGACATGGCGGTGGAGCAACGGGTAACGGTGGAGCAGGTGACAGAGGTGGAAGTGCCAATGACAGCGGTGCTAACAATACAGCTACTAACACCAGTAAAAAGCCATTGTCATCATCTTCATCCGCTAACAACAAATCTAAGCAACTGAGACAAAACAACAATCGTAAACGCTACCATAATAGTAATAACAAAAATAATCAGACGACGGAAGTTTCTGACGACGACCCATCTACGCTATGCACAGTTTGTGCTGATCGTGCGACTGACTGGGCGATGGGACCATGCAGTCATGTAACATGTGGTAACTGTGCTCATCGTTTACGCACTCTTTACAATCGAAAAACTTGTGTCATTTGCAGTCAACCACAAACTGAACTTGTTGTAATTCCATTATCTCATTATGATGATTCACTTACTTATTCAAAAGCATTGACATTACCGAACATCATACGTGATGAAGTTGTTTCAATTTCATTTGTTGATTGTGCTGATCGAATGATACATTTTCAAAATCTTCGTGGATTCATGTGTTCTCACAAATCATGTTCATCATCATCAAAAATTAAAAACACATCGACAGCAGTTGTATTAGGAAATGCAACGTTATTAAGAACACATGCGAGAACTGAACACCGAAGTATATATTGTGAAATATGTTTTACTGGCAATAAATCATTTGTGTCTGAATTACTACAATACTCATTAGACAACGGGAGGAATAGCAGTGGTAGTTTAAGATCGCACTTAAGGAAATCACATCCTCAATGTAAATTTTGTAGACAATATTATCTTGATGATGAAAAATTATATGCTCATCTACAAGAATCTCATGAAACTTGTTCAATATGTGAACGAAGAGGGAGAACGCATGAGTATTATCGAAATTTTAATGAACTTGAACGACATTATGGTAAAGAACATTACATGTGTTCAAATGAAGGTTGTAGAGGTGTTGTTTTCGATTCAACTATTGAATTACAAACGCATACTCATACTCATCATTCAGGCACTAATATTGGTGGTGGTGGCGGTGGAAGAGGAAGAGGGTTTCGTGTTGATTTACATCAATTACATGAATCTTCTAATGGTAGAGTTGGAGATGATGCTGATGTAGCCAGAGAAAGACAAAGACAAGTTGCAAGGCGAAGGGCATTTTTATCTTCTCATGTTGTGTTCACAGGCGCTCTTAATTTCAATGATGATCCACCTGAACCTACAGCTCCACCAGGTCCTCCTGAGCCTCCACCTCCCTCTACCACAAATATGCACAGAAATAGGAATCGTAACAACACAAACTCATCATCTGCGTCTACATCTGCGTCTACATCTGCGTCTACATCTGCGTCTACATCTGCGTCTTCAACACCAGCACCATTACCACCGATAGAACGACCACCAGACGATGGTAAATTTCATCCATCAAGACTTCCACGAGATGCGACAGAATCAGCTGTTAGAAACGCGGCATTTGTCCGTCGTATGCGTACATTATTAGACCCTGCATCATATGAACAATTCAAACAATCATCTGCTCAATTCCAAAGTGGAGCTATGGAAGTTGATGAATATTTCGATGCTGCTGTAGATGTATTCGGTATTCGGTCTACTGTACGTGATGTCATGCCTGAACTTGTCGCTCTCTTACTGTCTCCATTACTCAGAGAACCATTGCTCAGAGCTTGTTTCAGAAAAACTGATACTCCTATGGAACTCGATGCAGCCGTATCAGCACTTGTAGGAGCAAGTATTGCTGACACAAGCAACAATGAACAAGTTTCTAGTGGTGGTGGAAATGGTGTTGGGAGTAAGAATAGTGGTAATGGAGAAACTCCTGATCAATTTCCGACGTTAAATGGCGGACCTACTCCTCCTCCGAATAGAAAAGCTAATCGACTCAGGCGGTTTGGAGTATCAGGACCTGAAGACTTTCCACGATTGTCACGCGCTAATCCTACTACAACTGCACCTCCGGTTACTTCAGTCAGCGCCGCTTCTGTTGGAGGAGCTTCATCATCAGCAGCAGCACCATCTTTGATATCGAGACCGGGAACCGTGAATGCTATTGAAAACTTGGGGAAAGGGAATCGTAGTGGCGGTGGTAGTAAGGGTGGTGTACGTGCGACTGGAGGTTCAAAAACTGCAGCGTCTATATTACGCGATAGTGGACCTGCTGCTGTAAGGGTATTCGGTAATCGAAGTACTCTTGGTATGGCTGGGGTCAGAAGTACTGCTGTAAGCAGCGGTAAATTCGGTGCTAATGCATTTCCTTCATTAAGTTCAAACTCATCTAATGCTCCTGCTACTACCCCACTGAGAGTAGGCGGTGGAGGATTTGCAGGAGCGGCCAAAGGAAAAGGACAAGTTCCTCAACGCCCGATGGAACCTGAGAGAAGAACGGGGGTCGATATTTCAGAAACGGCGTTCCCTTCACTTGGAGGCAGTAATGGAAGTGGTGATGGTGATGGCGATGGCACATTTCCTGCATTAGATGGTGCTGGTTTTAGTGCGATGGATGACGATATGGATATGATGGATTATGAAATACCTACAAGTGATGTTTCAATGGGGGCGGGACCTGTATGGGGTGGGTCAGCGCAAAGTGGAAGGAAGAAAAGAGGACCTGGACAAGGAAGAGGGCGTCGCCCTGCTACGCCACCCAGAGCTGCTTTACAAGTCATGGATGAAGGGGAACAACAGGAATTGTTGGAAGCTAAGAGTGAACGTGTTGGCGGTGTGAATGAACACGGTGATGATGGTGGAGGTAGTACGACAAGTGGTGGAGGCGGTAGTGGAAAGTTTCAAGTTATTGATGTTGTGGAAATTGCGAGAGAGAGGAAGAGAACAGTCAGAGAAAGTGCGTTGCCCGGTTTTGCTAAAAATTCATACAGTGGTTCGTCCGCATTGCACGGAAGAAGAAAGCGGAAAGAGTAAAATGGCGAGGAACGTTTTTTGAATTGGGAGGGAAAGAGGCTATATTTATGACACGTGGCGATTTGTGAATTAAATTCAAATTTTGTGAATTTTTCTTTGCATGAAACATCCACTCTCTGATTTGTTCAGCTGGCCACTTTTTCTTTCATGAAGCAGTCCTTTTGTTTGACTGTCGTTTTCTTTATTTATTTCGAGTCTGCAACTTCACTGACGCTAAACTAAAGCCTCCCCTTGCTTACCAAAAGTGCGTTCTTTTTCTGTCACATTCTTCCAACAGCTACGACTGCAACAATGGCATCAGAGCGACTTGAAACAGCTGAGAAAATAGTACGAATGACTGAATGGAACAATGCAGAACCATGGGAATATTCAGAATCAGAACGCAAAGTAAAAGATCCACTAGCGGCAGCTAAACGCTATGTATCAGCGCAGGCATTTTTATTATCATGGCAAGAAGGAAAAGTACCTACTGGATGGAGAAGACCTAGAAAATTGCAAGATTTCGATGGTAAATATCCACAACAAGTAATTGACCAAGTTAATGAAAAAATCTCGCAGCGTATTTCTGAACGTAACTTTGAAAAAACTGCTCAAATTAATGCAACACTTTCTGCAATGGGTAAATGTATTCCTATCACTCCTTCAACACCACTTGATGGTGGTTTTGGTCCTAACGTTAGCAGCGAAGGTGATGATAATAAGAGGAGATTATTAACAAAAGCTGATGTAAATGAAGTTAAAAAAGATTTTAATCAATTCTCACATCAGTTGTATGAAGCTAAAAGTGCTTTACGAGTCGCTTCTAACACTGCCGCTGATGTCTCACTTCGTTTAAAGGCTCTTACGGCTGTTGTTCAGGCTAAGCAATAGAAATACGAAACTAATTACTTGAGCATATCTTTATTCAGTTGTTTTGAAATGAACTTTACGAAGGATGAATTTGAAATTTTTGTCATAATTATTTTCGACAAAGAAGCCGTTCAAACTGCGATCCAAGCAACCCACAGTAATTTTAGTCATAAATTTTTCAAAAAACTTTATCAAAAGCTCCCAACGAGACTATCGTTATTTTTTTTAATTAAATTATAATATTTTCCCTCGATTTTCGAATCTTCAGATACCCTGCAAAGATCGGAACAGGTCGAGCAAACACTCATTTGCTATCTCACTTTTTTTTATAACGACGTTCCATTAGCTCCTGTCGACGTAATCGTTGCTGCCGCACGTTGTTACTTCACTTGAAACACTTTGCCATCGGCTGCGTCTCATTGAATTTCAAAAACTGATAGCTTCCGACTGTCGATTAATCTTTAATTTGATTCAACACCGAAGAAACAGAGAAGGAAAGGGAGAGAGAGAGAGAGAGAGAGAGAAATGCCGTTTCTGAATGAGGGACGACGAGATTGTTTACGAAAGATGAAACATGGAGCTACTTTGGGAGGTGGAGTCGGTGGTGCGGCAGGCTTAATTTTCGGTGCTTACGAAGCATCTCAAATACGATCTATTCCCGGATCGCAGGTACGTGCATGACTCATTTCAGTTTTTTTTAATCATTCCCATGCATTTAGCACAGAGTAAATATACTAATCATAACAGAGAGTATTATTGAAAAAATAACAAAAACGATAATTGTGTTAGAAAATTGGTCTTGCATTGCGTAATTCTGTTGGTGGAAGTATTGTTTTCGGATTCTTCCTCGCTATCGGTACTGGTATCCGAAGCTGCAACACGCGTGAACGCTACTGATCAACCATTAAAAAGTTATAATAAAGACGACGCTAATTTCTTTTTCTTAAAGGGGGTCTGGGGGGTCTGGGGGGATAGAACAGATCATTTCTTTTTCTTATGTTTTGAGTTGTCCTTCTTCTTTGGCAGTCGAAGACATGGAGAGTTACCATGTTGTAAGGGGCGATTGTAAATGATTAGCGCAACATTTTTAAATGTTTTAAAAAACAATGGGTCTCAATTTTCAGATTGGGCCTTTCGTTTGGAGACATTTTTTGAAAAATTGATAATCAATGTCATTCTTAATTGCTAGTTCCGTACCACGATACCTTCGCATCACGCAATTACAACCCCGCTAAGGTCGAATTTTTGATATTTTTGTTTTATACTCTCTTGTGGCTTAGAACGGAGCAGAAATCCGAAACCGTTGTCTACAATCAAAATATTCATCATTGGTTTCATTCTTTATCAACACAACTCCCCACATCACAAGTCATATCCATCATGTTTGCCTTTGTCCAACTTGCAACACCACGTCTGCTCACACCACAGCCTGAAAGCCACAGCCATGGCGTTATCGGGAATAATAACCGCACTTTCATCCCAGCCAATCTTACCGGTCGTTCACCGATGCGTGTCTCCATTCCGCGTACTTCTTCTTCTGGTTATACGATGACGATAAAGAATGGAAATAGAGTTCCTTCAGGCACTCCATTCGATCTAGAATCGATGATATCCGATATTTCGCAAAAGGTATCTGAGATACCTGACGATGCAGATGAAATCAATGGTATGGAAGAACAGAAAAAGTTTTCCAATCAAGTATCAAAACAACTCGAAAACGTTGAACGACTATCAGGGTTACCTGTAACGAAGAAAGAAAAAGGAACTGATATATCTGATAATGAAACTATTTTGAGTACACTTGTTTCAGGAACGCATGGATTAAATCCATCTGATTTCTTTGATGATAATGATACTTTGTCTCAAATTTTCCCAACCATAGAAAAACTATATAAAAAAGAGAACGATTATATCAATGATCAATCTAAAGAAATTGATGATAACATTTATGACCATGATCATCATGAATCAATGAATAATATATCAACTGAAGAACAATCTAGAAAACATCAAGCTGATCCACGTATGGCAAGTGCAGCAAAGATGAAAGCAGCAAAGGAAAGTATCCAACGTCGTCGTGTACAACTTGCAGCAGAAAGAGGTGAGAATGATTTACAAATTTATGAACAAGATGAAAATGTATCTGAATTAGAACATGAAGCATTAAAAGAATCAAAACGTACATTAATTGTAAATTCTGTTCGTGGATCATATCCATTTTGTGAACAGACATCAGTACCCACGACAAAACGTAATGAACTCATTTCAATGATACCTTCTTACGTTGAGATGAATGCAAGAGCTCCTTCTTCGTATAGGCCATTTCTAGCAATTGGTGAGGCTCTTCATAGAACACAATATGAAAAATGTCCAAGATGTGAAAAACTTGAATATGTTGAGTTGTTCAAAACTCGTGCAGGTCTTTGCAAAGATTGTTATGCACACATTTATTTATCTGGTCCACCCATCCCTCAAGTTATTAGAATGGTTGATACTTTTGATAAGAAGAATCCGTTAGAGGGACGTTCTGAATTGAAGGAAGATGAAGAGAAGAAATTAGCACATCAAGCTGAAAACATCGTAAGGGATTTGTCAGTGTCGAATCAGAAAAATGAGAATATCATGGCAAATGCAAAGTCAGCGGTAGTTCCTGTTTCTTCTTGGAAATCTGGTGTAAATGTTGGAGAGAAAAATACTATTTTCGACGATCAAGTTGGCGAAGAAGAAATGAAAGTAGCGGAAATGAAAGCAGATGATTCATCAACTGCTGGGAATGTATCGAAGAAAATTGGTAGTACTGATACTGGCGTTATTAATGGAAGTGGGAATGGAAAAGAAGGTGATGTTAATGGAAATGGAAATGGAAATGGAAATGGAAATGGAAACTTATCAGAATTGTATGATAATTGTGATGGATGGCAAGTAGCTGCTTCAGACAGAGCAAAAAGAACAATTAATCCAATTCGTAATCTCGTACAGAATATAACTGTGAAACCTAACCCAGATAAGGAATTGATTAAATTATCTGTGGGTGATCCGACAGTATATGGAAATTTAAGAGTGAATGAAGTTATCGTCGATGCTTATGTTGATGCACTTCGTGAAGGGAGTGCAAATGCTTATGTTCATTCCTTAGGTACTGTGGAAGCCCGTACAGCTGTTGCTGAAAAATATTCATCAACAAATTCACCTTTAACAGCAGATGATGTCATCCTTACCAGTGGTGCATCAGGAGCATTGGAATTAGTTCTTGGTGCAATAGCAAATGAAGGTGATAATATCTTATTACCACAACCAGGTTTTCCATTATTCAGAACTTTAGCAGAAGGTCTAGGTATTGAATGTAGATATTATCGACTTCGTCCTCATGATGGATGGAAGACTGAACTATCTGATTTTGGTGCATTGACAGATGAACGTACACGTGCCATCTTGGTTAACAATCCATCAAATCCATGTGGATCTGTATTTTCACGTTCACATATGGAATCGATTTTATCTATTGCATCAGCATTACGGATTCCTATCGTAACTGATGAAGTATACGCAGATATGGTATTTGGATCAACGATATTTTCAGCATTCGGTACTATATCAACAGATGTACCTGTACTTGCTGTAGGTGCAGTAAGTAAACAATGTGTTGTTCCTGGATGGCGTTTAGGTTGGGTTTTAATACATGATCGAAAGAATATTTTAAAAGATGCTGGTGTTATTCAAGGTATGAGACAATTAACGACAAGAATGATGGTTGCTAATACGCCAGCACAAATGGCATTACCACAAATGATGAAGGATCACGAGGGATTCAAAGCTGTAATGGACGTTTTACAAGAGAATGCTAAATTTGCAATGAATCGACTGAAGGATGTCAAGGGATTGAAATGTATAAAACCTTCTGGTGCTATGTATATGATGGTTATGGTTGATGTGAAGAAATTAGGTCTTAAAGATGATATGGAATTTGTTGAAAAATTACTACAGGAAGAAGCTGTGTTCGCATTACCAGGTCAATGTTTCCAAGCAGAGAATTTCATACGTGTTGTTTTCTCAGCACCGAAGTCTGTCCTTGAAGAAGCATTTACCCGTATGGAAGCATTTTGCAAACGAAGAATCAAACAAGAATGAGCATTTTCCTTCTTTTCTTTCTTTTCTGCCTCACATATATATTTTGAACACTATACAATAGAAGACTAAAAAATAGTAAAAATAAAGGAAGTTAGGACCGACGAAATGGCCAAAGAAGGAACTTTCGTCGCGACTTAGCTATGATTTCTGATGATGAATCGGATGATACTTTCATCTTTCCTAATTTTCTTTGAGATGATATAGGAACAGCTTTGATATCATTTAGTTGGGGTGTAGATTCACCCGAAGACGGATTGACATCATTGGAAGGAATAGGATCCGGAGATACATTGTCTCCATGATCATAGTAATGATGACCGCATGAGCACATACGGTATCCCCAAGATGAACAGACGAAAACAGGAGTTGGTTCCGGTTTACGAGTTGCATACGCTATGAGTCTACGAGGGGATTCGAAAACAAAGAAGGTTGACAAACATGCAGTCTAAGCAGAAAACGATTTGAGATTAAGTAGGCAAATTACAAATTAAATATAAAAATAAACGATGTTAAAATTCTTCTCTTTTCAAATATATATATTTTTGAAAATAAAATGGCTGGTAAATGAAAGATAGTACCTTGATGAAGACGCTGCTTATGTCCCAGTAAAATGATTTGCAATCATGTTTGGTGGCTTTGCGAACAACTTTGTCGAGAAAACTCTTTGGTTTTGCGATCGATTGGGTTGGCGTCGTCGGTAATGAAAGAGCTGGACGATTATGGGAACATGTTCCTAAACCCATGGCGACAAACACAGGAAGAAGTCAATTACTCTTGGACAAACAAGTTGATGCTTTTTGATCCAAATTCTGAATTAGGGTAGTATGAATCACCTGAAGGTACATGAAGAGAGTGAGGGTACTCGATCTACGGGCAGTAAGATCAGGAACTCAAAAATATTTCAAATGTACTGTACCACTGTCTAGTGTTTTGATCTCAAAAGAATGCAGAATATAACAGTTGGTCCTCGTACGGACCGAGTTACTTGATCCGTACGACGATCAGCAGTCATCTGGTATCGCGGGAGTTTGGTACGAACTTATAAATGTTTACTACAGTGTTGTGTTTTCAGGAATGACCCAATTCATTTTATTGAACTTGGTTGAGTGAAAATTTCGATGCTGGGAAGTGTTTTCTGCCAGTGAACTCTCGAAATCTGTCTGATGCAAATGATTGCATTTTACTGCGATGAACACGAAATTCTGTTTCAAATCTCGTCGGAACCCTGGAATGGACTTCCTTAAGTATAACATTAAAAAAATATCTTTAGACTCTGTCATTTCAACTGCAAAAAAGAGGTAATGTTTAGCAAAACTGAATTTACGATATCAACAAAACAACTACGACTACAAATCGTCATCATCGTTCAAGTCTTCAATTGATACCTCATCAAATTCATCATCTTTTTCTTCTAGAATTCTTTTCTGCAAAACATCTTCATCGGTATCATCGCCATCCACATCCAAATCGGCGTCGTCATCCACATCCAAACCGGCGTCGTAATCCACATTCAAATCAGCTTCGTCATCCACATTCAAATCAGCTTCGTCATCCACATTCAAATCAGCTTCGTCATCCACATTCAAATTAGCTTCGTCATCCACATTCAAATCAGAGTCGTCATCCACATTCAAATCAGCGTCGTCATCATGATCTAGTTCGAAGTCAACTATACCATCCTCCACATCTAGACCATCTATATCTACGTTATCCACATCGTCGATATCGTCTACATCATCCACATCGTCGATATCGTCTACGTCATCCACATCGTCGATATCATCTACGTCATCCACATCATCGATATCGTCTACGTCATCCACATCACCCACAACTATGCCCAGGTCCACATCCTCAGATTCATCATCTTCATCCTTATCCTCATCTACAGGAACAACATCATCATCAACATCGCGGACTCGTAGAGGTCTTCTGCGAATGCCTAATCGCTTATCTAAGGACGGGTCCCGGTCTTCCAAATCAGCCATATGCATGGCTTCAAGTGTCGCCAAAAATTCCTCGGATTCGTCCTCTATGCCTAAGTCAACAACTTCATCTGCTTCTCCTGGCCCTTTTGTTGTGACCAAGTCTTTTCGGGTCCCAATCTTTCCCAATATATTCAACATATCCGCCGATCCGGTGTAAAGTTGGAACGATTCCATGTCATTGACACCATCCTCATCCTCATCATCTCCCCCATCCTCGTCCTCATTGTCCTCATTGTCCTCATCCCCATCACCTCCCATCGTACGGAGCAACTCTTCAATGTCCACGTCAGGGGGACCGTGCTCCGACCCACCAAACATATCAAACACCTTGTACTTCTCAGAAATATCGAAACCTTTGCTTAATGATGACCCTGACCCCTCACATCTGGAGCAAAATTGTTTTCCAACACTGTTACAACGTACACATTGTGCCTCCCCCGATGTTCTCACAACCAAATTTGGCATCATCCAAATCTCATCCAACAATTTCGCACGATCGCTATCGATATCTGAGCTCGCATTTACTACCGATAGCGATGGAATCCATCCTTCTCCGACACACACAGCACATGTTTCCATCCCAGACCCGCTACAACTTGTGCAATCTGATATAGTACCAGCAGCGTGGGACTTGAAATCACTACCACCTGTCCCTGCAGTTCGAAACGGCCGTTTATCTGATACGATATTCTCTACACCCTCAACTGAAACTGGTTGCCATTCTTTTGGTGGTTCCATCACCAAACGTGGTTTTGGTAAATTCCGTCTTACCGACGAATAACGTTGACGAGGAGCCCATCGAGCCGCATGCTGTCCAACATCAATTACGTATTCCATTTCATTATCCGAAGGTTCGAAATCTTCATCGTCTGGAACAACTTCATCGCTCTGACCAGAGATAATTTCATTCAATCTCTGTGAGACACCATTCTTTTGGCGCTCGCTACCAACACTCTTATGCATACGCGTTGAGC
>JAULBU010054383.1:0-12354 GCA_032358235.1 Odonthalia washingtoniensis | reverse complement strand
TTCCGACCAGAACGTCTGTATCGATACCAGGTATATCAGGACTAAGGTCAACCCCACTATCACTGCGACTGCGGAAATATACGAATCCCACTTATCTTATATTTTGACACTAACCCTTTTCTGCTTTAAATAATAACAATAAACATAGTAGAAGTCTTCAGGATACAGCCTGTTTTTAGACACGCATGCTCCCGGCTACTAGCCCGTTTTGACACTTTGAGCTGTTTGGTAACCTAGAAGTGCTCGAGTTCACTGTTATTTAGTTCACTGTTATTTAGTCCTCTCTGATACGGTGATGAATTGAACGGCCTCGTACCGGGTATGATATCAATGTAGTGCTCGGTTACATTGATGATCCCCAACTTACCGAGCGAAATGCGCTCGTGCTTCGCCAAAATAGACCTGATTTTGTCATCA
This sequence comes from Odonthalia washingtoniensis, assembly GCA_032358235.1. Classification (NCBI taxonomy): domain Eukaryota; phylum Rhodophyta; class Florideophyceae; order Ceramiales; family Rhodomelaceae; genus Odonthalia; species Odonthalia washingtoniensis. Next base: position 11,937 of record JAULBU010054383.1, on the reverse strand, counting down.
TGGTGTTCCTCGGGCACTCCCAGTGGTATGTATGCCGACATAAGAGGCATTTTGTCTTGTCCCAAATGCGATTCACGTAAGTCCGTAAGGTTTTTGTTAATTAAAACCGGGTATTTGTCCGATTGATGACGCTTCCCGAAACAAGAAAGGTGTTTTCTTTGATGATTCCGACTCGGAAACTAAGCCGATTATTTGGGCGTGAAAAATATTCGACTCGAAAAGCGAGGTTGGGTGCGAACTTTTGTTTGCAATGTGTTGGTTTAAAAGCAGTATCTTTCGTTGTTCTCCAAAATTGGCGATTAATATCCGGAAAGATTTTCCGTCTGATACGTAGGCTATCCCTGCGCCTGCAAGACATAAGTGGTTGTCGTAGAGGCGTGATGTTGATTCAACGAGGATTAATTCTTCGCGTACTGGCGTGACTGGAATCCATGTTTGCGTCCCCGGTTGTACCACCGGCTGTTATGCGACATATATCTTTGGTGAAGTCCTTCCCTTTGAGGGTATGTATTCTTGTTCCTCTGGTTACGGAGGAGCGTTCAAGAGTCTCTTTTTTGGTTTCCAAATGATTGAAACTATTGTTCCATAGTCAAGTTCAGCTAACCGATTACGCAGGTGGAATTCTTAGTAGTGTTTGTCGCAAAAATCACAACCAAGGATGACCGACGTTGCTAGTCAGTCGGCCAAGTAAAAGGTCAACATCTCCGACTGGGATCCGTAGTGAGGCTAGCGTTATCGGCCCACAATATTAATGAGTTTGTTTTAGCGTCTCGCATGGTAGTAAAACCTTTAAGGGGTTTGCTAAGATTATCCGATCGATGCTGTAGGTCCGAACGTCTATAGAAACTGGAATTGGCACCGGCATGAAGTACTGCCGACAACCGTTTCGTTGAATGTAAAGTGGGACCGATGTTGGCTTAGACGCCATAGTTGCGTCTGCTTAGTATGAAGACTGCGCCTTTCGTGCTTTTACGGGATATTTTCCGCCGTTGGAGACAACCAAAAATGTTCATTGGTATGGATTTTTTTGAAGCGACGGGGATGATAGTAGAGACAAGGGGAACTTGTGAAGTAGTCTTTGGGAGACTCAGGATTTTCTTTACTAAAAAAGGAGAGGATTCGGAAAGTCCCCGGGTTAATTTCCCTGGGTCTTTTCATTGTTTTTTAAAACGTCGTCCCCCGCCTGTGGGTTGTTATTTTGCTGGTTTGCGGTTAACGCCAGTTTTTCCATGCCGTATTCGGTATCGGTTACACGCTTTTGTGACGTTCACAACTTTTCATAGTTGGTGATGACCTTCTCCATTTCAGAGAATTGTAATTGACAGTTCGGAGAAATGTGGTTGAATTCATAACATTGGTGACAAACAAATGGTTGTTGTGTCTGATTGTTTCATGTGTTGGATGGCCACCCCACAAGGTTAGGGGTCGAAGCGCGTGCACCAAAAGTTTATGTTTCTAGGTCTGACTGTATTTGCGTACAGATTGGATTCCGGGCTGTGTCCCTCTTCTAGTAATGTAGACGACCGAGTCCTTATTTAACGTGGGCGTGCGGATCATTATCCTATTGAGGTGAGCGTGCGAATTACTACACCCATATTATTATTAGCGGTGACATATGGACTAGCAATATACTACCATCCGCGCGCATACTAGTATCTTTGGTTCACGTTTATATATATAGACATAAATATCACCCTAAACATACCATTGTCGTTGTCACCTCAACGTTGCATCCCCCATTGTTACCACTGGTAGTTACTCTTGTTAATATATATATCTCTGAAGGGCAATTCGACACTTAATAAAACGCGCAGCGGTATAATGCGTCGCCTTATCCAACCTATGAATTACAGGGCGTCCCTTTATCCACATGGTATCCACATGCACCTCTTGATTGAATCTTATTTCAGCCGTTACGATAGTCAGTTTTAATCTACGAGATGAAGCCCTTCGTTTTTCGCATGTTGTGCAGTCTTTTACTGTCAAATGCAACTCGTACTTTCGAAGCTTACGCGCCAAAAACTCCAAACGTGATCTTCTGCGAATTTCCTCTATAAATGAATAAAATTACTATTTATGCAAGTCAATAAGACGGTCAGGGTTTACCGCTTTACCAAGGCGAGCGGGATGAATCAGATGTCCTACTACAGTTAAGTAGTTTCACGGACGTCCTGGTTCGAAGTCACAATAGTGGCTTCGCCGATTCAATTGCAATCGGCGATGATCGGCCATGAGTTGCTGCGTGGGGATCACCATGCCCCTCTCGACAGAGACTAATCTGTCCTCGGGCGTGTTGTGGTTGGATGTTGGATCTCTCCTCTCGATTGGCCGATCTTTCGATGTAAGCACGCGCTATGTTCTGAAGCTGAATGTCCTTTTAATCGTTAAAACGTCTGTGTCTAAGTTCATTGTTTGTTCTCCCTGTCTGGGTCGATGGTATGTATACTGAATCCGGTAGCTCCAGACGGGATTTTTCCCGGGACACGTGTATTAGGACCGTAGTATCCAGCAGTGGCCAGTTGCCGGAGACAGATTCTACTATTAACGGATCTAATAGTGACATACACGTGTTGAAATAATGTATCGAATACTGTATAGGTGATCTCTTGCCAAGTCCAAATAGTATGATGACTGTATATGCCACGTGACCCACATGTGTAGTATGTAATTCACTGATAATTTGAACCTGGGTTGCATACCTGGTTTCATCCCTTATACCATGTGGCGTCTTATGTATTATACACCTCCTATTTTTTATGACATAAAACGTATGCACTTGCCTCGACTTCCTGATATGGATGGTGCCATTTGATGCAACGGTACTCGCCTCTCGTACCACCCAATGTTGTGCGCACGGTGAAGCGACACGGCGTTCACGTGCATTCTCGCGTTTGTGCTGGTTTTTTCGTTCGTGTGCCGTAGGCGCGCCGCCATCGTCTCCGTGAGGTATCATCACCGTATTTGCGCCCGTTGGGTCTCACTTCATCGGCACTTGCATCATGATGTCGTCTCTGTGTTGGTGCTGCTGCTATAATCCAGGCTGAGCTTCATCTTCTCTGCGCTGCTATCTTCATTATCATCGTTTTTATCAACACCAGGTCGTCTTCATCATCTTGTTGTACGAATCGCAACTATCAAATCGATGTTATCGATTCAAATTTTACTTTTCGGTTGATTGACGTTCGAGTCTCGGGATCCGCGCTATATATGTGGGCTCTGTGCAAGAGGTCTCTTGTCGCTCGTACCGCAGAATGAGCGAAAGTCGAATGTATGCGCTGTAATTCTGTGAAAGTATAAAAGATATAGGGAATGTCACTGTGGTTCCATATGTGTATCAGGATGTAGTTGTAAAACTTGAGCGGTTGTTTTCGATGGTTATATGTGATGTGTTTTTGATGTCAAGTTTGTTCTCGATCATGTCGTTCATTGAAAGTAGTGACGGGATCTTGTCTGATATTATCAAGAAGTTCACATCAGTTATTATTCCTAGATTTGTAAACGATATTCATATCCTTGTTTGACACCCCGCTGTCTGTACATCTCCGATTCCTCGAACTTATTTCCCACATATCGGCCGCAATGCATATATTATGTTGAAAGTTGAACAATATGTTACATATTAAAAGTTGACATTACCGACCTGAGGTTAGCGCATGTGTCGCTCCTGACCCCGTGGAAGGTTTTTGTGGGTTATGTAGCATGTCGGTTGACACGGGTTCCTCGTCATTTGTTAGTGTATAATTCTTACCGACTTCCCCTTTGGTATTTCGTACCATTATTATTACAATTTTCCGGCCAACGTTTCCGGTACGGTTTCATTTCTTTTCTTGCATCTCCACAAAAACGCTTCCTCAAGGAGTACATCTCTTTCTTCTTTCCATCCCCTTCGTACTCGTTTCTCATTTCCATGCTACTAGCTCCTGCGGTCTGATTTTTATCACTTAGGTGGTTATCTATCAGTTGCATGGCGGTGGCAGCTCTTCTTGGTATGCGATCCTTTAAGCTGGCTTGTATCGTAGATGTCTACGGCTAAAATTAATTGGTCTATCAGGAAATCATCATCCTGGAATTTGCTATCCAGCTGCTCCTGAAAGGTCATCAGTTTAGCGATAAAGGACCTGAATACAGATATTTCAGATTCTTCAGGTTTCTTTGACATTTCCACTTAAAGTCTCAATCCCTGCCATGTGGTCAATATCCGCCAGCGTTGTTCCGCACTGTGATACCATCTTCGCAACATGATCAAAGCGTCCTTAAACGTTTTGTAGTTATCTTGATCATCGTCATAAAAGTCTAGGGCATCGCCCTTTAGAATCACTGGTACGGCTTGGAGTTTCGAATGTTCAGTTATGTTACACATTTTGGATAATGTCTTGAATCTTATTACGCTCCTTTCTAAATCATCATCATATGCGCCTCATAATCTGTCTTGTTTATCAAAAGCCTTCACTAGTCCTGTTATCCGTAGTTATCTACAATCGCTTTCGTTATCTTCACTATACTTTTTGGTGTGAGAGAGTTGTGTTTATATCGCCTCTTGGTATGTTGTTGTCTTCTTTTTATCAACCTTTCTTCTAAATGAAGAATAATCCTCTCTTTTGTCGTCATCCAATGATGATGATGGGTTATCATCATCTGGGTTTCCAATTGGTCTTTTATTTGGAATAGTTTCATCTTCATCTTTTGTTAATGGTGTTGGGGAAGATTTTTAATCGTTCTTTCGCTGATCTGTGTCTAGTTCATCTGTCGGGAGTTCTTGTATTTTCTGGATTTAAATTTCTGATAGTGAAGGAGTGATATTGGTTCCTTGTTCTCATTTTCTCTTTTCTTATTTCCTGCTGTTATCTGTCTGCCCTCTTACGGGCTATGTTTTTGTCTCTGTATAGCAATTCAAAGATTGCATTCCGTTTTGTCTTTCTGCCTGTTTTATCCATGTGGATGTTCTTCGATGTCAGATAGTCAGTTCATACCGTCATCACCTGTCTAGGCCAATGTTGTATAGATGCTGGACGGAATGCGGTTTTGAAATTCCACCACAAGTCCTCCCCTTGCAATGACGTTTATTTATAGGCGTCCAACATCCCTCTGGTGTATTGTTGTACTGCCTTTTTCTAGTCCTCCCATTGGGCTACTGGTCCATCAATGTATGGGGGTGGTGAATCATCTTATTCGATTATGGGTACCTTTTCATGTTCATTATCCAGATCCATTTGATCTTCTCTTAATTCATCATCCGTTACCCGTGGGTAGTCAACTGGTGTTGGGTCTTTTTCTGAGAGTGACCGCTTTATTTTGCGTAGTCTATGGGTGTATGATTCACAGCTATTTAAAACATTCTGTTGGTTCTACGGTGTTTCCGGCTTCGTTGTCCGTAGTATTTTATCTTGGAGCTTCCTTATTATAGTCGTTGTCATTGTGGGAAATGCGGGTCCCGGATCTCCAGAAATTCGAGCTGACTGGCACTGAGTATTCTAATTATCACCTGCGGGAACGTAAGGTTTATTAGGTGGATATATTATAATTGTCAGACTTTGGGACATTTATACCTGTTCAGGCACTCTTCTTTAATATATATGTTGAGTACTTGTTATATCCTAAATTCCCTTTATATTATTTGATATTGATCCTGCTACCTTGTCTCTCGTATTTCATCTGTTTAGGGTATACTAGGATATATTATCCCTCCCTGGCCCTTCTTTATCCCTCTTCCACCTGCTGTGTTCCACCTGCTTTACAGGTTTCGTCCCTGAGGGGGTTTTCTTTATTGTTTCTACTATGTTCTGTTACTGTGAGGGTTAACGTACGTGTGGTGAAGTTTATTGGAGAAGTGCGTACACTTCGTTTATCTTTCCTCCTTCACCTGCCTTCGAAGAGAGTTTTCAGAGGTAATAAATCCGTGATAATAACTTACTATTTATCCACACCAACCCTGATATCGCTGTTCGGTCGTAAATTCCGCAAAGAATTCTGGCTTCTCCACAATTTGCAAACGTCTAGTATTTCTCCCAAAGGTTTCTTGATTGAAGTAGTTGTCATGATCTGGCCCCTCTAGAGGTTTCAGAAGTTGCAGTCTTGTGAAACTGGGTGTTGTTGTAACAATTTGTTTATTCGGTAACTCGTTCTTCCTCTCATTCTATGGTGGGGATCAGATATATATTATATGAATTTATACCCCCTTTGTCGGTTCGAAATATTATGCGTGGTAGTTTTTGTTCTAATTCTAATCATCCTCTAGTTTGATACAAGTGTACAAGGGTGACTTGTATTGGTCTTCCATTTCTTTGTGATGTTTTCTCTTACTGCATGCTATATTAGTATCCTACTACCGTGGTGGTTATGCACACTTAGTGTGATACAAATCGTAGTATTGTATCATAATAATCATATCACCTCCGTGTTATATCGTTTATGACGTCTGTTTCGTCATCTATAAATTCCTGTCCCTACCAATTCGGCACCCGAAATTCTTGCTCCCTCTACTCTTTCTTCCCTTATTTCCTGTCTAATAGTCACCGCTTCTCGTGTCATCTAGACTCCCAACTACCCATGAGTCAACAGTTTCTCGAAATATTAATGCTCAATTTGAGCATCCTATCAAACTCCACCACAAGTTCGGCCTCCAAGAATAAAACTCATTCGATACAGTTCTTTCTCATACCAACTCGAGATTTCGTACGATTGAGTGCCATCGTTAGACACATGTGCCAACCACGTCCCCATTCCACCACGTTGCATCCCCACTCTTCAAAGATGATATCAAAGTATGACGCTCCTCCCAAAGGCGCTTCGAACACATAAAGTTAGCCGAATTCCCAGAACGGAATAGTGAAAGTGACGGGAATTGTGTCATTTTTTTGGATTGTATGCTCTTCTCTGTTTCAGCACATTTTCCCTCTGCGAAACCCCAAGAGAATTACACGTGCTCTGCCATGCAACGATATTACGTTATTTCCGCGTCGCCTGCTGCCCGTGGGTTGGATGAAAATGTTTTCTGAACTATTACTTTGTATTCCAGGTTGTAGACCTGACGCATCAGGAGCTGAATATATTTTTCCTGTTTTCGTGGTGTCGATGAGTATGGGTGCCACCTCATGTATGTCCGATTAGTTGGCTTTGTTGGCGTTGATCCCTGGCGTGGCACGTTGAAGCGACGTGATGATGGGTGATGTTGATGGCTGCATTTTAAGCGGTCCGTAAATATGAAAAAGGTCAATGTGAGGACGTGTTGCAGTAAGAGATGTGAAAAAAGTGTGTAATTTGAGTATTTTTTGTGGTTGGAATACAACGAAATGAATTTCCTTGCATTACAAAATTTTCAATTGAACGTGAACAAATAATTTTCAAATTTGAATTTGAAGGCAATCGGATCCGTTCAATTGCATGGGCTCCCTTGCTTCCACCCATTCAAATAGAATACAATCAGAGCAGAGCAGTTGCACGGACACCTTACGTATACTGTACTGTAAACTCAACTTGTGAAATTTGTAAATGACCATGCCAATTTGTTTAAGAACCTTCCATAGGTCTAGCGTCTTTGAAAAGGGTCAAAGAACATCAAGAATCACAAATGATGTTAGTAATATTATATAAATATATTTTCCAATATATTACTAACACTATTTGTAATGCTGATCTTGATCCGAAATTTTAATTAATCTTAGTAACATTAATTACGAAGTAAAATTAATTAATCACTAACTTTAAATACACTATTCAGTGTAGTATCCAAGTTCATTATAACCCTGGTATTCACGTATTGTTTTGGCATTGTCGAGCCGTTCATTTCACAATGTGCCGTGAGGAGATTTTCTCTATTTTTATCCCAACTGTGTTGTTTGTGGTTGGAGTATCGGCGACATTGAATTATCTGTCTGGTTATTGTCAGCACCATAGTTTGGATACAGGTGCTCGGAGTCCGAGGATGAGGATCAATATTAACAGACTGAACTAGGTCGTCTGGGATTATTATTTTAAGGTTGGACCCTGACGTCTTGCGAACTTTTTGCTGGTTCCTGACTGTGTCGGACAACTGTGGTTCTCTGTGATGGGTTTTCAGTGCCTACTATGCTGAATGGGTCTCTTGTAGAACCAACCTGATTTTGGAATATGTGGCCTCTCTTTTATAGGTACTATGTTTTATGATGTAAGTTCTATGAGATATAGCTCGTTGGTGGAAATTGCGGAAAGGGTTGATACTGTAGTTGGTTTGGGAGATAATGGACAAATGACTGAGATGTAAATTATTGAGATGCTCTAAATAGCCCAGTTGGTAATGACTCAAACGATAAAATTTAAGATGGAAAAGGCCAAGACGTCATTAACGGCTAATATTTCAAATGTGGTTCATGAGATAGAGTCTGAAAATGGTGATATGGGTGCGTAAAATGTTGAGATAGGATTTAATGACGTAGAATGGGATTTGGAGGTTTGAAAATTAGTACTGATGATGGATTTCAGGATGTTCGTTGATTTAGTTGAAAGTGGTAATGAACTTTCTAGATTATAGTTCGTTCATTTTGGAGTAGATTTTGTAGGACCCACCACCCAGCGTGAATTGGGGGTTCCGCTGAATAAAGGGGTTGGTAGAACGGAAAGAATGTTCGACGTGACGGTGGACTGTAACACCGTCGCGGAGGTGTCGTGCTTCTCCTTGGATTTCTACCAAGATGATTGGAATCTATATTCCAATATGTCGCCTTGTCTTCACCCCCTTTTATTCCAAATGGCCTCTTCGACATGTCCCTAAGTTATTATCCTTCCTCCCTTTCAACCTCTTTTATTAAATGGCCTCCTTGATATGTTCCTAATCCGTTGGCCTCATTGGCGAACGTTTCATAAACCGTGCTGGCGTTGGGTATCCTCCCGTACATCTTTACTCACGTCCAATCGGCTCCACACTAATTAGTGTATCACCACCTAACCCTGGTTTCGCGGCTAGCAGCTGGTCGTGAGGATCAGCAGATGCAACGACAACCTGCCTTTCCGCAAGTCTCGTGCTTGTCAGGACGCGATGGTCTCTACCTGGTGAACCTGGTCTGGTGTGTGGTAAGATTGCCTATGTTGATGCAGTTACGCTTCGATGTTGTTTATTTAATTCTACCTTTCTCTTTTTCCCAGCTAAATCTCGGGGACTCCAGCATTAATAAATACATGCAAAAGTGAGTCGACTAGTTTTCTGGGTGGATTACACGTGTAGGGTCTCCGTTCTAATTTGCCACCTCTGCTGGCATTAATTAATTAACATCGTCATCACGCGTAAGACTACAGTAGTGCAGGCTTACTGTAAGTCAACTGGCCACCGCAGTAAAGTACCCCGTTTCATAAGTAAAGTTACCTCTTAAGAATCGAATTATACAGTACACGTATTAGTGGCCAACGTGTAGCATTTCCCTGGCTGGGTACCCCATTACAGTCTAAACGGTTGGGTTTCGTTGTCGTAAATGTTATGTCACCTAACAAATCTCAATTATTTCTTGCATTGTGGGTTCCCCTGTTTGGTGTCCCTCCCGCATAACGCCACCTACCCCCGTTAACCAATTCCGGTTGTAAACGAACATCACGATTCATATCTCGACAGGAGGCGAGGCGAATGTTCAGAAGATCACATTCGTCAACACAACGAGTAGCGCCTTTGGGTAGGCGCTCACGTGGGGAAGCACTGAAGTACCGTCTACGTCTCGCCCGTTCGTGGGTGCTTCTGGTGGTTAGTTGGTGTGGGTTCGTCGGGGTTGAGGCGAAGGTTTGGGGTCGAGTTGTCATCAGGGGAAAGATGCTCGTCCCGTTGATGCCCAGTTGGCGCCGACGAGACGGTATTTATTGACTAAAAACTTGTGGTGCTTAGAAACCCGTAGGCCAAAGGCTACAGGTGTGTAAGCATGACACGTGGTGAAGATAGAAAAAGGCGAAAGGTGAAACACGTGTCAAAAAGATGGAAGACAGACGGAAAAAGGACAGGTGAAAAGGAGTAGAGATGGAGCTAAAAAAGGACTCAATTACTGTGGGTATCCCTCTGTATCCGCTCCTGGAAATGTAGTAGAGATTGAAGATTGAGATGGTGAAGGATAACATGGTGGTAGGACTGGAATCGTTAAAAATATTGGATTGAATTGTTGATTTACAGCAGATGATCCTCTATTAGATGATAGGGATTGTTTAAGTTACAGATAATGGGTCGTGATGTTAGTTGTCTGTTCCAGACATATTGTATGAATCATTCTCCCGCCGAAGTCGTCGATTTTGGTACAGCAAACGACTGGAATAAGATGCCCCATAATTGAATAACTGGTTAAAGGAGCCCGTATATTGAACGATAGTGCTTTATTGATGCGGTGAAATCAAGAACTAGGGGTCCATGTTTGTATTGGACTTAATGCACTGCTATGTACCAAACTTCTCCTAAATCATAAATCATCTCCGGTACAGTGGCTCAGGTTGGACGAACTTTCTCCAAAGCCCGTGGTTATATCGAGCATACAGTTGTCCCAGATGTATGAAAAATAACTGTAGACAGTCCAATGTTCCTTGCAGATGATATTCTTATGGCAGAGAAAACGATTTATTCTGTAGGAAAGGAATAAATTGTTTACAGACGCAATCCTTTCATTTATTGTAGGTTAAGTGTACTTCATAAAGAGCACAATTGTGAGAATAGCTCTAAATAGATTTCTTCCTGGCTTTTGGAAACATCAATGACGACTGAGAGAGCCGTAGCCTGTTCAAAGACAGTATCAAGGCTACTTACAGTATCTGAACTCATCCTGCGTAATGCAACAGGTACAAATACAGCACAAAAATATGGAACACTAGAATACGGGCACTACGACGAAAATAAATAAATGTAAAATTTCATCGACATTTCACGCAACAATTCTTGCAACAAGCCGTTGGGAGAGGAGCGACCTAGGTTGAGATGAACCGACGGAAGTAGATGATGATGTTGATAATAATAATAATAGATGATAATGATGATTAGATGATGATGATGTTGGAAACAATAATAATAGATGATAATGATCATTAGATGATGTTGATAACAATAATAATAGATGATAATGATGATTAGACGATGACGTTGGAAAATGAAATAATATAATGATGAATGATAAATAAGAATAATAATAGATGAGGATGAAGATCAGATAATGATGATAAACAACCGTAATGATAATGATAAATGACAATAATCATAAGAACGATGACGATGATCAGACGATAATGGTAATCATAACAAATGATGATTAGAATCAGAGATGATAATAACAAGATGATAACGGTGATGGTTAGATGGAAAAATGATAATAAATGATGATGATAAGATGATTAAATGATACGACGATAAAGGATGATACTTACGATGAGATGGCGATGATCGTAATGACGAAATAATGACGTCGAGATGAAGGACGACGATACAGTCTCCATAATGTGCGAAGCAAGCAGGAGGAAGGCGACATACGACAACGACAAAACGCACGAAGAGCGAGGTGAGAAAACGACAACAGAAAAGCAGGAGCGTATAAGACCAAGAAACATACCCGACACACGAATGCAGCCAAATCACTATAGTAGCGATACCTTACTGTACCACCCAGCCAATCCGAATGCCAACACGTGAAGTACACACACCACATTCAACAACGGACTTAAATAAAATTACACACTACACTATTCGGTACCCGGCCTGCACTGTACCCACCCGACCTAACTATCTACCACTGTATTGACTTTCTTTAGCTAATGATTTTACACGTATTTATGTTTAATTCCAGCCCCGCCGTCGCTAACGAAACCGAATGGTATACATACGGAAGAGGGGTGGGGAAAGGAAAACTCAATAAAGAAAAGTAGACACATTTTATACCATCATATTTCGATCAAATAGTATCTCAATTGACCCCGCTTCATACAAACGTGGAGGACGAACGTAACTCCATAAAC
>JAULBU010054372.1:0-12355 GCA_032358235.1 Odonthalia washingtoniensis | reverse complement strand
CCGTAAACACAAAATTGAAGAATCCCGTGGTAGTTTCTTTTCCAAACACTCCCACGAAACAATTTACAAAATTCGCACTGCTTGATTCGACTATTCTCCCTGTCGTCTTCCCCTTCTTACTAAAATCAATGTCTGTCTGTGTGTCTGTCTGTGATCACTGTAGAGAGTTCGTGCCTATTTTCGTTCCTATTGGCTTACACACTTTTACACGCGTAATTATAAAATCATCGATTCCGCGCTCGATTGGGCGGTTGCCATCGTGCCTACTGTACTGTAGACGGAAAAATAGAAATCGTCAATTCCACGCTCCGTTGGAGGGTTCGATATCACAAAACAGTTGCGCACAATCACACCAGTAGAAAAATTAATTCATTTTTGGGAAAAGTAGAGAAAAAAGAAAACAGTGAAAAACTTTTTTTCCACGTAAACGAAAATTGCAAGCTGGTTGTGGATCTCTTTTCTCTTCTAACTTTCGTTTGCTAAGCCGTACACGTCTGAAACTTTACAAGGGGTTCAGTCTGCATAAATGGAATCTTGCTGTAAATTTTGACACGTTTCGAGTCACGCAAAAAAACCTTGTACGTATATTGTGGCAAAAACAGCCTGTGGTGGGACAGCCAGTTCTGGACCTCTTATGGACAGTAACTTATGACTGCGTCATACGAAACGTGTCAAAAATTACATATAATTCAATTGACAATATTCGAGTTTACCTGTAAGGTTTGACCCTTATTGGAGTTTAACAGTTAAATTTGATACGTTTCGGACGTGGAAAACTAAAGTTGTACTGAGATTGGAGGACAAACAGGCTGTCGTGGGACCATCTGTTTAGCACCTCTTTTGGACAGTGAATTTGGATGGCCTCATATGAAACATGTGAAACTTTGCAGCAAGTTGTATGACGGTACATGTAAGTAAACTGTAAAGTCTCACACGTATCAATCGTTTAGCAATGATGAACTTATGGAAGAATAAAAATTATCGGACCAAACTTAAAAGTTTCTTAAAAAATGCATGTGGCAATTAGTTTACAGTGGGAACTTTTGAAACTACTGTAGGTGACGAAAACTACTGCAACGATTTCAAATTCAAGGTTTTATAATGTGGCCGTTATTTCCTACTGTATCGTCTATTGTAGTCGTTACAATTAACAGCTATATTTACTCTAGCCGTTTCAATTTTGAGCTTTCTATACTGTAGCCGTTTCAAAATACAGTGATCGTGTATGACAATGCACTGATTACTGTAGCAATCAGTAATCAACGAGTTTCACTCCCTTCCGCTTCCTTCATCAATAATCCCGCCGAGGTGGGGTATTCGATCGAATGTTAATTCAGACGATACGTAGCCACTGACCAGAAGTTTTTTGGGGTCCCATATCGAACGATATAGTAATTTATTACTCTCCGGCCCGTATCCTGAAGTTCCAACCTTCCTGGAGTGAATAATTCTGTGGATGTAGAAGAGATGTGGGCGGCATACGCGGAAGCACTGTTCAAGTGTGGAATCACGTTTCAATTAGCGTGAGTCGCGACATATTATTTCTTCTAGCTGAATCAAATTCTGCACGACGCTACTCATATGTGACAGGTGCAATGGTCTTTAGTAGTGTCAGATCCTGGGTCCTCAGTGGCAAAAGATGAGGGCTCAGACTGTACAGAATTTTACGATTCTTTCACCAATTCGGGTCCTGTATTCTATTACAGTACCCCACCACCGCATTTCGAGTCTGTTCAGTGGCGCGACAAGTTATTTCATCGCCTGTCGTAAAGTGCCAAATGTTCAAACTTTTGAGGAAGAGGTGTATGCGAGTCGTATTTAGAAAAGCAATTTAAATCTATACCGAAGCCCTGTCAATTTTTTAATTTTTTAAGTGTAATGGGTAAGTGTTATATTTACTGAAATGTTTAATAGATCAATCGGTACTTTTGCTTACAGTGCGCAAGTTTGGACAAGTTTTGGGCTGGCGTTGAATAAGAGAACAATAAGTTTTGGGCTGACACTTTGGTTATTAAACCTATTCATAAAGAGTTTAAAGGTAAACATTTCCTTAAAAACGTGTACTATAATCATGCCGAGAAGAATTTTCACAGAAGAAGATCAAATAGCGATGGACAATGAAACAAGACGGATAAGAAAGGAAAGAGAAGCACAAAGAAGACGGAACAGAACACCGGAGCAGGTTCAGTGAGATAATGAGACCGCAAGATTAAAGGCGGCGCGGAAGAGAGAGGCGATATCAGAATAGCAAGAACATAGAGATAGGGAGATTAATGCTGAACATCAGCGAGATATAGTGGCTACAGGTGGAAGTGTAAATGTAGAGGCACGTAGGACCGAAAATAGGGAGGCCATGCAATGGGCACGGGTAGCCGAACCGGAAACGGAGTCCGATAAGAGAAGAAAAACGAATATGGAACAAACATGCATATCAAGGGATCGAGCATCAAGCACCCAAAATGTTGAAAGGTCAGAGCAGGATAGAGGAGTAACATACCAAGCAGGACATCAATAATCATATGTGCAAAGGGACCAACTGTTGGAAGCTAATCGAGTCGACACTCATCAAGCCAGAAGTCAAGAGTCAGATGGTCACGTAGAACAACGGTTGGATACGAATAGAGTCGGGATGCAGGAAGCCAGAGATGGACAATCCGACGCCAATAGAGGAGAAATAGTAGTAACAGATAGAGTACAGACTCAGAAAGCAAGTAATAATTAAAATGCAACAGGAAGAGAGCGGATGAGGGAGACCAATAGAGAATCAGCAGCACAATGAAGACGTCTGTTTCATTAACACGATATAAATTCAGAGGGTATACCGGATATTGGAAATAGGGATATGGAATGCGCTCAATGAGGAGAATTGCAGTTTATTGAAGAACGTTTTAAGTCAAGCAGTCATTCAAATCTAGCCTTTGTTAAGTGCTGTTCTATTGGAAAATTATCTATCCCGCTTCTATCAAATACACCAGAAAGGATTATAAATTTGTTCAAGAGGCGGTATCCGCGTTCTAATAAGTTCAGAAATAAATCCGTTAATACATTTGGCTCTTTCCATGTCCTTGGTAACCGAAAATTGGTTATCACGAGTGCCTGGACCATCTAACTTTATCCCATCAATGACTCTACAGCGACGTGTATACCACTACATTGGTTCGTTGGTTCCTCCGGAGAGGCTTCTCCCAATATTCAACATTCATAAACATCTGTTTATGTATACGGTACGGATCATGTAGAGCAAGCGAGAGTATGTTCAAATAATGTCGGGAAGAGGTTGGATCAAGGATTGGTATAAGAGCTGACAGAGATTTTAATGCAAATCAATGGTTATGCACAGACATTCAAGAGTCTATCATAATTGGCTACGCCTGAAAATGACCCACATAACTATCGCATGGTGATTCATTCAGATAAAGAGCCCGCCGAGGAGCATGTTTGAAGATGTAATGGTCCGGAAGCTTCCGAGGTTGCAGTAATTGGTCCAGGTGTTGAAGAGGGTGAGAAGGGTAGACGGGATATTATGATGCGAAGAAGAGGAACAATAACTTGCAGTGGAAATGAGATTCTCTACAAGGTGTCCATTGAGCATCTATCGTACGATCCGCTGAGTTATGTACTATCCTTCCCAGAGGCACGAGATGGTTGGTATGTTGGAATGAGATTGGTTGTAAACGAGGATGATGGTCACGGTGAACAGGTTCCGAAGAAAATAAATCCAAAGATATACTACTAATTGAAGTTATTTCAGAGGACTAATGAGTTCAGTACCATACTAAGAGGTGCGAGATTATTTAAGCAGTATCTTCTGGACTAATACTGAAAAATGGATGCAGAAAGGCTTGAATATCTTCGCAAAAACCAACAGCAGACACGAGCAGCTGATTATTATAACATAAGGGATCTTTTAGGAGACAGTGATGGTATTGACGATGAAGCAAAAAGCGTCTGTACAGGTCGAATGTTCGTTCCATTATCAACATATATAGGAGGAGATAGATACATGAGGCAGCAGATGTTTGATATCATAGCCGTATCCAGTGAGGTTGGACACCCCCAAATACTTCTAACTATTACATGTAACCCGAATTGGCCAGAGATATAACGTGCTCTTCTAGCTAGACAGAAAGCTACAGATAGAACAGACCTTTTTGCCAGAGTGTTTCTACCTCAATTGAAATCTCTGATGATGTGCGTAGTTCAAAGTCGGTTGTTTGGTGAAGTAAAAGCATGGGTAGAAGTTATTGAGTTTTACAAACGTGGTCTACCACACCCCCATTGCATATTCTTCTTAAGACTGGGAGCGAATAACACATTGCGCAATCAGGTGCACACAGATACTTAAATCATCGAGGAGATTCCTGGTGAAGACGACCCTGAGGTTCGAGAAATTATTCTACGAAGGAACATACATAATCCATGTGGTGCCCGAAATCCATATGGACTATTCATTCTTGTTAAGAAAAATAATAATGGAAATGATGCGAACTAAGGGAATCAACCGGAAAATGGTGAAGCACGTAAGTTGCGTTTCAAAACATTTCCAAATACATTTTGTCCGCAAACAGATAGAGAAGAGTTAGATTACTATGTAGGTCATCGGGGATGAAATCCCGCACAAGAAGGAGAGTCTGTCCTTAGAGCATGTAAGGATGGACGAAGGTCTGTTAACATGTAAGTTGATAATAAGTGGGCTGTCCCTTACAGTGGCTTTCTAAGTCGCAAGTTTCCGTGCTATCTCAACGTTGATTTATGTATTTTACGGTTAGGTGGAATCAAGTATTTATTTGAGTGTGTATGCAAGGGATGTGATAGAAAAACCGTACAACTTATAAACTATACACAGTGGTACGATGAGATTAGCTCTTATTAAGATGCTAGATATGTATCGGCTTCAGAAGCGGTGCGGCGGTTGCTGGGATATACATATGTTGAACGATCACCTCCGGTGTTTCTATTGGATGTACATCTAGAAAGACATCACACATTTCTTTTAATGAAGGATGTGAACAACAGGCAACTTCCAGAGATTGACCGGTAGCAACGGTGACTGACTGGTTGCAAGCAAATATTCAATATCCTGGAGCCTGTCATATGGGATATAATGAATTTTTCAGATATTCTGTTTGGAAATAAAAACGATGGAGTCCGAGAGCCAGGGTAAAAGTAAGAATTCTGGCAACAGAACAGTCGCAACAAGTAGCAGGAAGCAGTTCTCAGGTGCCACCTGAGCTATCAAAACCTGGTCCTGGGCACCAAATTCAATATTATGACTTCCATAAAAGGGACAGAGAAGAATTCATAGTCAGTCGGATATATGCAGTACATCCGCATGAAGTAGGAAGATATTATCGGCGTATGATTCTATTCCATGTTATAGATGCTACTTCTTTTAAAAGTATGAGAACGGTAGAAGGGCAGGAATTCAACCGCTTTAGAGGGACATGTATTGCACGAGGAATTTTAGCAGATGACTCGAAGTGGAAGAGATTGATATAGGATGCATTTCGTTCAGATTTTGTTCCCCTACCATAAGTCTTTGCAACGATATTAGCGCATTGTAGCACATCAAACCCACTTGACATTTTTACGGAGAAGAAAACATAGTTTATTACAGATTTTAGGCAGCACAGGAGGAGGCTGAATTCTTCAATTCTTCTGGATAATGGAATTGTGTAGTCATATGTTCTTCTGGAGCTGGAAAAATATCTTTAGGTAATTGATGGACAAAATCTCGACGGTTACGGCCTCCCGAACCCTGATAGAAATCTTCCAGAGTTGGATGAACGAGGAAATGCAAACATATAACAAGAACAGTACCCACCAGTTATGGAGGTGCTCCAACAGGCAACCACTTCTTTCAATGAAGGTCAGGGAGGTGGGTTCAACTAAGCAGTCGGGGAAGTTGATCCTGGAGTTTATCTTGAGAATATGGAGGAAGTACCGGAATAATCTGCAGAGGTTATTAAACAAAACCTAATATCTGAACGACAGCAGCAAACATCCATATATGGTCCCCGTCAATTCTTTCCTGGTGCACCAAGTGGAGCCGGAAAGAATTTTGTATTACAAGCTATTCAAAATTGAATTACATGCTGCAGAAAGAAGGTCATAACGGTTGCAACATCAGACGTTGCAGAACAACTGCTTAGTGATGGTCGTACAGCTCACTCAACTTCCAAGATTTAGGTGCCCTGTAATACTGATGATATATGCTATGTAAATGTAATTTATGAAGAACCATATCGCTTTCGTGCAGTAGGTATTATCATTTGGGATGAGATAGTCATGTGCCATAGACACTGTATTGAGGCTTTTGATAGGACTTTGCGTGATATTATGCTCAATGATATGCCGTTTGGAGGAAAGGTTTCACTATTCTCTGGGGACTTCAAACAGATACTTTTCGTTGTGCCATGTGGTTCACGTGCACATATTTTGAATGCCTGTTTAAAATCTTCGCCACTATCTCGAAATTTCAAAAACGTTGCATCTTACAACCGATATGCACCTTGCAGCTTTTTCGAGAGGATCCGTTGGCAACCGAAGATGCTCTTCAGTTTCCATCAGTTATTATAAAAGTTGGAGAAGACAAATTGGAATATACAGTCATTAGGAGAATCAAGTTACCCAGTTCCATCAGAGAATAATGGTCGATCAGAGCTATGTGCATGAACTTTTTCCACGGTATTGCACAAAACTAAACATACATTAAATGGTTCACTAATCGTTCAATCATCACAACCAAGAATTATTCTCTCCATTATATCAATACTATGGTCGGTTCTATGATTGAAGGTCATTCAAGAAGGTATGTGAGTCAGACAAAGTTGCCTCTGATGAAGAAGAAGTTGGACCTCCGAGATATCCAATTAAAATTCTTGATAAACTTACAGGCAGTTCGGTGCCACCAGATCACCATCTATATATAAGGAAAGGATATATTTTCATGCTCTTACGGAATTTAAATCCAAGCAGAGGCCATGTAAACTTTGCTCAATATATTGTTAAAAGAATGACGGTTAACATTCTCTTCTTGAAAATGGTAACCAACGCACACATTGGAAGTTATCTCGCTGTTCCAAGAATTCCATGTGGTCCTGGTGATAGAAACTTTTCAATACAAGGTTTTACGAGAACGCAATTTCCAATTCGCTTTTGTTTCGTAGTCACAACTAACAAAGCGCAGGGAAAATCTTTCGGTGGAGTTTAGGTTTAAATTTATCCGACGAACGCTTTTAGTACGGCAAACTATTTGTCGCATTCTCGTATAACCCATCCGTCAAGTATGTCAGTGGTTCTGTCCGAGCCGGATGGACGATCTAATAATATCGTCTACCCAGAACTACTATCTCAATTACTTCAAATACATTTTACTTCATTCCTTCCTATTCTTTCTTTTGTTTCTTTTGTTTCTTTTGTTTCTTTTGTTTCTTTTGTTTCTTTTGTTTCTTTTGTTCCTTTCCTCTTTTTCTTTACATTTGCTTTCTTTCTCAGTAAACTACGTTTTTATACTCTTTCAAATATCTATTCCCTTCAATACGTGACTCAGCGTTTAGAAATTGTTTCGAATTCTTTTTATATTTTAATTTGATTCGTCCGTATTACAAGTAAGATATCCATTCCATTTAGCCAATCCACTTACAATACTTCCTACTCTAAACTCTAAACCCGTATTTTGCCCCAGTATGAAGATGCTAAATTTGTTTATTAGCATCGGCAAACGGGCACCGAAGGCACCTCTCTACGCTTCCAACTCATACAAACGGCGCGTCGGCTACCGGCTCCGCAGGCGTCACGGTACCCACTTTTACTCTGTACTGATTACAGATAATTTTGTGCGGTGGGATTGAAAAATGTGCTCTCAAAGTAAAGATGTCCTCCTTTACAAACGTACAAACTCGAAAAGACTTGATGGTGATTGGTTCCTTCCTCACTGATTTATTTTACTGATTTTTTGTCAGAATCGGTGCAGTCCAACTCTGCGGTCGTCAACAATTGTGTTATTATTAGAAGTTTACATTGTTCCACATTGTACTAAAACTTACTTAATTCTTGATCATCTTGCAACAGCAGCTTCGAACCAATGTATGGTAAATACCAAACAAACCGATATAATGGTATTATATTATATCGGTTTGCCAAGAACTTTGGTGATGTAAACAATCCCAAATTTTTTAAAACTTGTATGAAGGTGGGAGTGTGGGAACGCTAGATCGATTAGATGAGAAGATAATAGAGGCAGACTTTTTCTCATCTATCGATTAATTTAATACTGTGAATGTGAGAGGGTTATGAGCTGGTCACGTGTGATACGTGCATGCGTGTGGAGGAAAGACTCACAAAAGGAGAAAAGGGAAATGTAAATGGTTGGTCATCAAGCAGTGATAGTTGGAAAAGAAAAGAGACTTCACATAAACTAATACAATCCGGTGGATTGTAAAGTATCGTGTTGTATGGATTGTAATAGGAATTTGTGCTGATGAGGGAGAAGTGTCTTGGTAAGTAAATTTGCATGGTTGGCTGCAGGTGGAATGCGATGTGGAAATGGTGGAAGTTTTAAGATTATGGTGGAGATAGTGATGTTTGATGTAGATGTGCTTTCACCTTTTAGATTTTCCATTATGTCTGGCCACATCTATAACTTAGTCGTTATCGATGAAGAACGGTGTTGGGAGTAACGGCGATGAAAGTATTTCGGATAGAATTTTGCGGATCCATATAAGGTCCTGTAGTACTTTGCTCGCTTCTACCTATTCGGCTTCGCAGATGCTGAGCGATACAGTTCTCTGTTTGGGTGACGTCCCGTAAATTGTAGAACCGCAAGAGGAGATGATTTACGCAGAAGTGTAACGGCGGTCTGATAATTCGGAATAGTCCGAATCAGAGTAGCATAGTAGTTGGCGGAGAAGAGGCGTTCGAGAAAGTAATGCCGGCATCTCTTGTACCATGAAGATAACGGACGACGTGTTGAAGGGGTGAAAGGTGCGTTTTGGTTGGGTTTTGCAGAAACGAGCCAGTCGCCCCGTCGCAAACTACATTTCGTATCTGGTTCTATCAGAAAGGTTTTGGAGATCACCAAGGGCACTCATAAAAAGATCTTTATATTTTTAGTTGAACGGTTCGTGTTGGCTGGTGTCATCGAAGTGTGGTTTGATTGGAAGAGGTGTGTCACAAGAATTTCAATGTGGAAGATTTAGCTTCTGTGCAACTTTATGGATAAATACAGGTTGGGATAGTGTTATATAGCCATTGGTGGGATGTGTTACAGACCAACAAAGAAAGCATGTTGGTTTTCCGAGGTTTTTATGGGAGTATTTGCATTATAGATGCTTATAGAAGTTGTCTTTTCCTGATAATGTTGGAGCAGGTGACGAGGAAGTCGACAACAATAACTAAAATGAGTATGACGCCATTAGGTAATTGTTTGTAATACAGACACAGATCTGCTTGATACTGATGGTAGATGTCGGATGTTAAGTGATGTTGAAGGGTGAGGTATATGTTGCAAGCCGGCTTTGATCCGTGAAGATTCATATGAAGGATGCCGTAGTCACTTTCAGGAAATGCGTATGAGCCATCGGAAAGTGGCATCTGCTTAACGTATACGGTTTGGATGGGGTCATATAATTCGTATGTAAATTCTGAAGAGATATCTAAGTGGCGGACTGGGTGTCGATGATGTGTGCCGTCTGCAAACTTGAGCCACGATGAAGTTTTTTCAGATTCGTATGCGCTTACGTGAGTTAGATCGTAGTGCACTTTTGGCTTCATTAGATCGTCACGTATTGCAAACCAAGCTTTTTGGGCTGTAATAAAGCCATCTTCGGATCGTTTGTATTTTTGTTGCATTGTGAGACTTATGGGCTTAAGGTTTGAAATTTTTCATGGCCGTGAAGTATTTGGGATCCATTGGATGAATTTATTGTCGTTTAGTTGACCAATTTCTGCGTCATGCGCCGCACGCAAGAGGTGAGAATCTCGGAAGGATTTGAGTTGTTTCAGAGATTGTGGCGCCGGAGTATCTCGACGATTAGTGGTGAGGATCCTGTTCATATGAAAAGACTTGAAGACATAACAGAGCGCCAGAGCGCCATGGATGTGTCAAAAGCGGGATTAGAAGGCGTGAAATCAGTAACACAGCATGTAGAAATATTTGAAATGTCAAGAAAAAGTATGGTGTAAAATTTTGAATTGTTGTTGTGTAGGAAGCGTGCAGGACGAGAACGTGGAGAGATTTTGTGCTTAGATTTGTTGGAATCAACAACAGTGCCAATCTTTCGAAATGGCAGGACAAAATAGGTGAAGGAAGAGTCAAGCTGCCAAAGAGAAATTGGATGTTTTCGAGTTGAAGTATGAGTGATGTGATTATATTTTCATGTTGCATCTAGGATGGCAAAATCCCAGTAAGTGTTTGGTAGCCTGCTGTGATATACGGAGGCTCTGGCTGAATTCATTCATGTACGTTTAATACGTTCCACACAAGAGTTTGACTGTGGTTTATGAGATGTGATTGCAGTTTGAGTGATTCCGTTTTTGTGTCAGAAGGATGTGATTATATGTGAGGTGAATTTATTTGCATTATCGGAGTGAAATCGTGAATAATGTCACCCATGCAAGCAGCGCATAAAATTCAGACTTGTGGGTATGACGGATGAGAGTTCTGATCTGGATTTGATTGGTTTGGCGATGATGAAACGTGAAGTGGTGTCCAAAAACGTGACGATGTGTCGGTGGGATCGACCGGATGCAATTTGGAAAGTACCAATGGTATCACTATCAATTGAGTCGTCAGGTTGTGAAGTGTGGACATTTAATGGGCAACGTGGCATTTGGGACGACTTGCCATCGGCACATCCAGAGCATGTTAGTATCGTCGATTGGGGAATTTTGATACCATGCAGAGCGAGAAAGATGTTACTTTTTATTATATGACGTATTAGAGGAAAAAGGATATGGTTAAACGAAAGGTGTAGAGCAAGAGGGTGTTCGAGATGTGTTGGGGACTAGATGGAGAGAGGGAGAGGAGAAATAAGTCTTTTGAGGACTGATTTGTTCGGTTCAAGTTGTGGTGTAAAGGTTTCTAAAGATTTATGGTGAAACAAGGATGGCGGATTTTGTCCGGAGAATGCTACGTTTAGTGGGGGAAGATGAATAAATGGAAAAGGCGGGTGATGTAGGCGGGAGATGGTAGGTTTAAACAATGTGTTGAGCAATGTGTGAGGGTGATTTATTTGTGTTGGGTAAAGCATTTATCAGAATGTATGCATTAGTGTGCCATTTGGCTATTGGAGGTGGCAAAAGAATACCTTGAATTGATGAGGAAGGCAAGATGTATGCATTTTTGTGAGTGAGTAAAACGAAATTGTCGTGTTTTGTAATTTCATGAATTGAGATAAGCGTATACTTAATTTACGGGGTTGTTATGGCCTGTGTACGGATATTTCCAACGACCGTGCAAATGTTCAATGGGCCGGTATGGGTAACACAGTGTGTGGGTTGGGCGCATCTATCGAGGATCAACTTACAGGAATGGAAAGAAGTGGATTCTTGTTCGGAAATGTATATGAATGGTTGGGATCCGTTAGTTGGGGAAATATGTAGGGACAGATGTGGGGTCATGATGGACAGTACGAGAATGATGGAGATAATTATGTGTTGGTCGATTGGATACTTGATGTAGGCGATGGCTCGAAGCCGGTACATGTTGGTTAGATGGACGGAAGTTAGATGCCAGTAGATTCAATGGGTCACGGCATTCTGAATCAGAATGAAAGAGCGTGCGACCGTATTTTTCTGCGTGTAAGTTGCAGAATTTATCCGAACGGCGGCCATTTTGTTGATATTGATTTGAATATTGTCGGTATTGATTTGAAGGTTGTTGATATTGATTTGATGAATGTTGGTATCGATTTGAAGGTTGTTGATATTTATTTGAAGGTCTTTTAAAAAACGGTCTAGTAGGAGGCGTAGTATATGACGGCATAGAGATGGAATGTAGTGTATTGTTGTCAATGGATTCGATCATTGTTTCCAATGATTGAATGGATGGAGGCATGTTTATGAGACAAAGTGGAATGATGGAATTGTATTTCTGGTCTTGACGAATGCCTTTCATGATAAATTTGATCATGACCTGTTCATGATTGATTTTGGATAGCGAGCAACGATCATCAAGCCACATATCTTGACATAGGCTGCAATGTATTCGGCTGTTGTTTCGAAATTGAAGAGCATTGTTTTCGCCGCTTTGACCTGTAAGGAGTCATAGTCTGCAACTGTGCGTCCCTAGAGCGTTTTTGTACATGCCGAATTATGAGGCAGGGGTTGATAGTAGTGCCTAATAGGACGACGG
>JAULBU010054361.1:0-12355 GCA_032358235.1 Odonthalia washingtoniensis | reverse complement strand
TCCACTTTAAGCAAGAACTAGCACGTCCCGGGAAACGGGGTCGACAGCTCTCTCACCGACCGAATGGACCTTTCGTGCACCGGCGGGATTCGAACTGGCGCACCCTGGATTGCACCGTGCCGTGTGATACCGCTGAGTCACTGGGGGTGCGCTTGGCGAAGGGAGTGTAAGTCAGCGTATTTGATTTGTGATTTTAGTTAGGGTTACCGTACGTGTCGTGCCCACCGTTGGGCAATAAGTACTGCTTGAGCATAGCCACATGTGATGTAAAACAAAAAGACAGAGATCTACCTGCTGTTGTTTTCGCGCCCGGCCACACACCGACATTGATAATGAGTTCGGACACCTCCTCACCGTCCATTTTTTCGAATACGCCCGCGCAGGGCTCGAAATATTTTACGGCAACTATTGTTCGTCCATATCTCATCACGGCAGACGCACCGTCTATTCGTGTATTTATGAGAGCATACGACTAGTTTACAAAGGAAATCAAACAGCGCACTAAACAACTAGTCGCTAAAGATGTTCTTTCAACTGATGCCGTCATACCGGTGAACCTAAAGTTTTGTGTAAACGCTGAGTGGCTTTAGTCATTAATCGCTTTAGGTTTCATTGAAGGAATATAGACATACGAGAAGCTATATGATGGTAAATTAAGGTCCTACTTTGAAGAAAAGGCACAAGAATCGAAGGAAGTCATCACACTTGATGCCCTAGATGAAATTATACGCAAGGAACTACGTACACATATGCAAGACTCCAACGCGAAATAAAGAATAGAAAATCTTGTCGTGTCGTACCACGCACTTCACGTCGGCAAGGATTGTCATGGATCGTTAAAGAAAACCCAAAGGTTGCCGTTTCTCACGTCTTATCTGCAATACGTCCTGTCTCACTAAAAATAAGTCTTGATTATCATCTTGATTTCTCGCACCGTGTTCTTCAAAAAGATTTCATGGGATTAATGAAGCACACCGTTAAACTATCGGAGGCTTTTCAACTGGTTGATAATGGACATCGAGGAACATCAGATGGCTCATCTACAAACCGGCGCAAGCATCATGGTGGTAATAAAGAAATCAATTCCGACAATAGAGATAGAAAAACAAAAGCAAGTCAAAAATTTGACAGACAACTTCCTATTCGTCTCTATGGTCCACACAAATCTAAAGGATATCGTCATTATCTCAAAGATTGCGAATCCTGTACGGATGAGGAGAAAAGAGCACTTTTAAGGGACTACGCAGATAATGAAGCTAAAACTGGCCCATCCAAATCAACTCCAGGACAATTATCCCCTAGGCGTGGTGCAAATTTTAAGCCAAGCGCTGATAGTACGAAGACAACAGGTCGCTTACAGACGGAATTAGATCAAACTTTATCATCATCGATTCTTGTTACAGTCACTGATAGCACTGAGTCATTGACAGCCAATGGTCGGACAGATGATGGCAGTGATGAATCAATCGTATCTCCGAAATTTGCAGAACGAGCGGTCCTTAATGACATTGGAAAAATTACAAAGATTTCAACCCTAAGCTTACAGGTGGCACTAAAAATGGAGAGACAGCTCTTTCATTTACATTTTCTCGATCTTGAACACCACCACGAACAGTTTTACGTCTGGCTGCCGGGCCATTGGCACTAACAAATGTAACACTTTTAGTCGCAGATGCCAATCTCGCAGCTGAAGAAATGCTAATAGGATTACCGGTACTCCAACACGTAGACGTTGACACCAAGACACTATTGGAAAAGAGACGACATGTTTTAGATGGTGCCGACTGCTCTTTGATGCCAAGGTCGTTTGCCAGTATAGGCGGTGGTCAAGTCAGTCGCCTCATGATCTGCAGACTAAACCATGTTTCTAACACTGGAGAGATTTCCAAAAGCTTCGTGGACGAAGGTCGTCCCCGTATTAACTACTATGACATCAGAAACGAAGAAGATCCATTCCCTGAAAAATGCCTTCTTGATCCAATCGATTCAGCTCAACACGATGAAGTAGTTAACGAAATAGAGAAAATGATTCAGTCTGCCACGGAAAATGGATTCCCCGAAGAAGAACTTCCAGCAATCCAGAGAATCATTTTCAACCATATAGACATAGTTAGAACATGTTTTTCGTCAGGCTCTCCAGCAGATATAATTCCGCTTAAGATTGATCTGGTCATGGATGCCACACCGGTTCGTGTGCGACTACGAAATTACTCCCAAAAAGAAAGGGAATTATTGGCGAATATGGTGACAAAACTAGTCGAGATTGGGACGGTATATCTCAACCCTACCTCCCCTTGGGAATCAGCACCACTTCTGGTTCTGAAACCTGGCCCCGTAAATTTCCGTTTTACCGTAGACCTCTGCCCTGTAAATCTCTTTACAATCAAACATCAATTTCAAATGCCATTTATCGAACAGGAATTGCAGAAGCTATCTAGATCTTCATACTACTGTAATTTTGATCTCAGCCACGGCTATTGGCAGCTACCCCTCGACCAATCATCACAAGCATGCCAATCATTTATCACACCTGAAGATATTTTTTCTCCAACACGTGTCCTTCATGGCATAACTAAAGCTGTTTTGTACCAACAATCCAGCCTAAATTCGAAACTTACACCAGATCTGTGTCGTCACCTGCTGTGCTGGCTTGACGATTTTATGGGACATACAGCTTCTGTTTCTGGTCTTCTAATCTGATTTCGTCAAATTTTCGAAATCTATAAGGAAAACAGCTTTAAATTGCATCCTTATAATTGCATTCTTTATCATCTGAGGGAATTCGATTCGACCGGCGTCACATTGATAGTATTCGCCTCATGGAACCGCCTGCCACTGGTTCTCAACTTCAACAGTTTGTTTATGCTATGCAGTGGATGATGAATGCAATTCCAAACTTTTCGCACCTTATTTGTCCTCTCTCTGCCTTTCTTGAAAGGGTTTACAAGCATACCGGAAAACGCACCGCTTGCGCTGCCGCTCGTGCCCCCCCGTCGTCTATTGGTTGGGATTCAGCCGAATAAAAGGCATTTGACAACTGTTAGCTAGCTCTAGAACACCAAGTAACTTTGGTGCACCGTTTGTCCAGCAAACGACTATGTGTTTACACTGACGCTTCTGATCTTTTATGGTCAGGTATTGTAACCCAAGTTCCACTAGAAGATCTAACCAATCATCACATCGATCAACTCCATGAACCACTCGGTTTTCTGTCGGGTTTTTTTTCAGGGTCCCAACTTGGGTGGTCAACGCTCGAAAAGGAGGCTTATGCAATTATGGCTACTGTGGACAGGATGCATTGGATTCTGACAATAACCCATGGATTCGACCTTTTCACGGACTATCACAACCTGATATTTCTGTTTGATCCCTTAGCCGTTGTCCCCCGACCTGTCACAAACACCCCTACAGAAATTCCTCCGTTGGGTCGTGCGACTGAGTACATATAATTACACGTGTGTCCATATAAAAGGGGTGAAAAACGTATGAGCTGATCTCCTGGGCCGATGGTCTACACCATCTGTCATTCGACGTCTGGTTCATATCCCTGTTATACAATCAGCCTCAGCAACATATTTTGATTGGCCCAAACTCGAGGAGATAAAATCTGCACAACAGAAATTCAACTCTACTCGTTTCCTAATCTAATCTTCAATATGGGACTGTTGAAAAATTCAACCCACGATATTTGGATTCCAGACGAATGAGATTTCTTACAGCTCCGTTTGTGTGTAATTGCACACACTGGCCCAAGTGGACATCACGAGTCAAAATCGACGGAATCTGCACTCCAAAAATGTTTCATTTGGTCTACATTACCACATGACGTCCGGACCTTCGTTCGATCTTGTATCCACTGTCTATCTACAACTGGAGGGGGAAGGTTCCAAATCCCTTCAGTCCGTCCTTCCATGGCACATCTTCGAATGACCTTCTACAATTCGACTACATCGATATTTCACATAGTAACACTGGCGAAAAATATGTCTTGATGCTTCGAGATGATCATTCGGATTACAAATGGTTTTCGCATTTCTAGATACATCGGCCGATAATGCTGCGAGTGCAATTATTGACTGGTCGACAGCCTTTGGTGTTCCAAATTCCTTGATGTCGGATGGACCTACACATTTTAAAAATGAGACAATTCGACTATTTGCAAGAGGTTTAAAAGTACCACATCATTTCACACTTCCCCAATCCCCCTGGAGCAATGGAGTAGTTGAACGACCTGGAAAAGAACTCCTGCGAGTTTTTCGTTCAGTTACGTCTGAAATCCGCATCCGCCCTGAAGAATGGCCGGATTTTTTGCCTTTGGTTCAGAGCGCACTCAATAACGCCCCTTCTTCTCAACGTGGCAATTTGGCCCCTATTGCTGCCTTCACTGGCATGAATCTTTCGCCACACATATCTAACTTTCTACGATCCCCCACATCCGCTACTTTAAGCATGTCGGAACTACACTATGAGAGTTTAATGAACATAGAATGTCTGAAGTCAGCAATCGCAGATCTACATCCAATTGTTCAACAGTCACTACAGGATAATCGGAAACACATCCCAAAAGCGAGAAAGTATGAAAAACTTCCACATTTCTGCGAAGGCGATTTGGTCCTGGTAGCTCGAGAAGACTTTACAGCAGGCGAAAAACTCGCCCTTCGTTGGCGTGGACTACGGAGAGTTGTTAAGGCGCTAATTGACTATGTTTTTCATGTGGAAGACTTACGGAACGGTACAGTTCAGGATGTACATGGTAATAGACCCAAGTTTTATCGGGATTCTGCATTAGATACCGAAGCGATTATGTCGCATGTCATATCATCTGAGACGGGGATGCCAGTTCAGCGCCTGATGCGATTAGTCGAAGCAGACGAAGGAATTATGGTTCAAGTTCGTGAGCGTAGACTTCCACCAGCTGAGCATAAATTTGAACCTCTGGAAAACGTTTACGAAGATGTCCCTCAACTGTTCATAAAATTCCTCGGTCGCAAGAACACTCCGGCTAATCTAGTCGTCAAATCCCGTCGTGTACTTCTCCTACGAAAAAGGGGTGTGTAACGAACTACACCAAGTGTGTACATCAGTTATGGATAGCAGTTGATCGGATACTGTAAGATGGATTAAAATTAGTGATTCGAGCTATAGTTGCATACAGAAGAAATATAATCAGGTGTCCTAATTTTTCGTCTTTACTATTGCGAGAGACACAAAATTAGATTTTAATTTCAACTGTATCTTTGGAATTTACTTACAACTTGGTGTTGTCGCTTTTCCTACAAAACGGTCGTTTTTCACGAATTCTCTTTTATTCCTTTTTGAAAAGAAGAAACAGTAGAACAATTCGTAACCGGATTTTGTTACAGGAACATACACCTGGTGACGTGTACAGCCGTACTTGCATGGATATAGTACGTCTTACGTGATACGATACCGGCCCCTTTCTTAGCTACTGCGTCCCGCAGTATGAAATTCACTGTACCAGTGAATCATGGGGGAAGAAAAATAAATAAAAAGGGGATTCAAACGAGGGAATAAATAGCAACTCGAGCGACGTAATTAAGATATAGCAAGCCAATAACCATGTGCGGACTTATTTATGGCAGAAGCGAGAGAACGTGCGTGTGTAGAGCGAGCGCAAATTTGACCGAGCGGTGTAAGTAGACACCGCGAAGAACGGAAAAACGACAAACTGCCAAGCAGAGTCTTATCAGGTTGGTGGCTCGACGTGACGTTGGGGTGACGTGTGAGCGTTGAAGTCAGTGTGATATTGTAAACCGATAGAAAGGAAAGTTGTGTGCTCAGGAGCAGGTCGGGAGGTGCGCCGTAAATGATGACGGTTGACAGTCGTAGGAGTCTGGAGGTCTGGCGGGAAATTAATCTGAACGGAAGAGCGAGTAGTGGTTGCCGATGAAACGGAGCATAGGCCGGAATTCCATAGGGTGTGGATGGTAGTTCCGGTAAATTGGGGGCAAATGTAAGTTCGGAAAACAGTCGGACTGTTAAAAGGTCCGATAGCGGAAATAGTCGTGAAAATCGACATGTTATAACTGACACTTCGTCGGAGTCTCAGAATATAAGTCATCCAAAAGAGCAACAGATAGATGCACAACAACAACAGCAAGACGAACAGAAAACGTAATCCAACACGAACAGCAACAGTCATGAGACCCAACAATGAATTCCGGGGAGTATCAGAAGGGTTCGTAAAGTGGTGGTTGGGATCTTACGGATGACGGTTGAGAAGAAGCAAAGGTCAAATGCAGTGTTGCCAGCGCGCGGCAGCGGGATTTCCCGGATCCGTATGGGGATGAGCCGGCAGTGAAAGGGGAGTCGTTCACGTGGAAGTGTGACGGGTATAGTAATGGATGGAAAGAGATGGGGGAGTCGTATATGCGTTCGCACCAACTGGTCGGTGAGAGGGTGGATTTGGCAAACTTGGGTCAAGATGTTGTAACGCAGGATGATCCATTTCGATCCGGTAGTTATAGTCGCCAGAAAAGGACGTTACTGGACGAGAATTTCAACCCGGGGAGTTTGCGAGCGCATCAATATGGCTACGAAAAATGTCGAGATGTTCCTGTTCCGTTCCCAGTCTCGCGGTTAATACTAATGGGTGAAGAGCTAGGGTTGCTGAACGGGAAAAGATGCACGTTGTTGCTCACAGGATAAACGGAGCAAGTGACGGAAAGCTGCGAGAGGTGTGAAACCGCAAACGGTGCATGGAAGAGGCGATGGAATCACAAGGGGGTTTCTGTGTGACGTTTTGAAGCTGTACAACCTTGCGATGCCGTTAATGTGCGGTGAAAGTTTGAAGTAGAGTATCAACGACGTGTTGCGGAATGGTTGAAGTGGTTTCTTGATGATCAGAAAGCGGCGACTGTGAGTGACGGGGAGGAGAGGTTCTTCCGAGGTATTGATGCAAGTTAATTTCATATATGACCGCGACGGATTGGTTGAAGATTGTTCGCATCTGATGAGGTACCGATTACAGCGGCATGGGAATAGGAATTTGTTGGGGGTACTATAGGATGGACATGTTCGCGATCCGACCGGCATTCAAGAGAGACGAAGTAATCATGTGTGTACAGACAGGGCGGAGAGCATTAGAGCCGTCACGGTTAATATAAAGTCCAAGTCCCTGGTTGGTGATGTATGCGAGCCACGCATACTTTGAGGGCAACGCCGTAGTTAGGAAAGTCATTGAATATGAGGAGTTTTATGAACAGGTTCCTATTCCATGGTATGTGCTATCTCCATGCGCGCCGATTCGGAATCAAGTAAAATAGAAGTAGTAATTCGCGAGTATCGTCCGGACGATATTGGATTCTCGAGCCAATACCGGATCAGTTGGTTCATGTGTTGATGTAGATGGGGATTAAGGCGTTATTTTCCAGCTCAGAATGGGATTTAGCGGCGGTTGTATGCGCATTCATGCGAATATATGCGATTGATTTTGACTGTATTCGAAAAGAGACGGGCCTAACGAATGTATATATCTATTTTGACTTCGAGGCAGGTGCTTTGTTACTGGTATCGTAAGAGTGTGCAATGAGATGTGTCTAGACTGAAACGGAAAAGAGACGATGTATCGTGTGCGTGTGTTTTCCACGATACCGGTCGTTTGTCGCGACGGCGTGCAACAAACTTCGATGTCAGGTTTCGGAAGTCAGGTAGCGGCATATGTTCGCCGTCAGCGAGTGGGGACTCATATAGAAGCCGTCCGGGGTGATGAATATTCAGGCCGATCGGATGCGGAAGTTGAGACAGACAATCGGCGGAGCTACAACGTGAGGCAGGATGGGGAGACGCCGTAAGTGCTGCGGGGATAGGTCGTGAATCAAGGTTGGAAATGGCCGAAGCCGGAAGACGAGCGTAAGAACAGCGGAGGAAAGAAGTATTGCCAATTTCCGATGCGCGGGTCGCCCAGGAGCGTGAGGTATGTGATCTGAGTAACGGTAAACGCTGCGTCATGATAGAGTATTTTAATATACGCTAGTAGAACATTACGGAAGATCGCGGGGCGGATCGTCGTATGCTGGAATGAATGAACATGCATGCCTCGCAAGCGTCGGCGACTGGAGGAGAGTTGGAGAAGGCCAGGGTGACTGTAATGGAGTTGTCGAGGGCTTTAGGTGAAACCGATACGGAATTATTGAGGGAGCGAGCATTGGTAACACGTTTATGAACGTAGGCGGAGAAAGAAAATACCGGATACGCCGTTGCGGAGAAGGAACGTGATGAGGAACGACGAAAAGGTGGCAGAGAACAGGAGGTAGAGTCATTGCAGGCGCGACTGCGAGAAGCCGAAGACGGAATTGTTGAGTCATGAAGAGCGAGGGAAGAAATCGTGAATGCAAATGCGCAAATGCTGGCTGGAATGGCGGAGTTGCATGCCGAAATTAACAACTATGACTGGGAAGAGGAGCGGCACGCTGCAGAGGTTCTTAGGCTGTGTAAAGAAGTGGCGGACTTGTCCGCAAGCCGTGATCGGTTAGTTACAAGAAAGATTCTTTAGGTCGTGGCGTAGCTGATGTTGATGTATTCCATGACGGTGCGACGTGGTTGTTGGCCGATTTGGCACTCGGTGTTGGTGAAGTCGTGGCTCACGTCGATGTTGATAGCAGCTGAGGAGCAAGTCGGTGTTTGCGTTGGTGTTGTGAAATCCAGTGGATAGTCTGGTATATGGATAGTCTGGAGGAAAACATTAATACAGTAAGTAGTTTTGGTTTTTGGTTGTTTATGTAGAGCAGTGCCAGTAGGATTGAAGCACAGAAGGGATCCGTATCGGTCAGAGTTAGTGGTCAGTAGGGTCGCTAATGAGTCGATGATAAGGAATTTTTGGCGGCCACGAGTCTTGACGACGGTCGGCGCCTATGTTGCGATGGAGGTGACGTCTTTGTCTGCGTTGCCAAATCGACAAATCTATTCGATCGAGACATGCGTGTAATGGCAAAAGGATGGCAGTATGGTAGCATGCACGTATCAGAGTTTCACTATCTATAGACACGTGTATACATTGATTCATGTAAATAATACTTGTATTTTGTGTTTTCGCGTTATTTACCATCTGAAAAATGCCAAAAATAGACTGAACTGAATTCGAACTAGTTAACATTTACCAACAGTAGAATTCTAATATACGTGTTGTGGTATTTAACTGGCATGATTCTGTTAGTATAAATACGGCTTTCCGGATAGGAGGAAAACAGTAAATAGAAGCTAGACATTATGAAGAACATGTATATCTCACAACTTGCACCGACTAAATCGAAATAATTAATCACAACCGGAAAGGGAAACTGATCGAAAACAAGCCTAAGCGACCAAACCACAACAAGAATAGCAAAAAGTAGATCATCACATCTAACACGTGTACACTTACCGCCTTCCGATTTCTAAAGCAGAGTTGGATTTAGACCTATATAGTCTGCAACTCTACTTAATTGTAGGAAAGCAGAATATGTCAAATATCGCACATCCACGGAATGTCAGTATCTCATTGAAGCTAATAACGTCCTGTAGAAAGAAATAATTACAGAATATTATTCATTTAAAGTGTTAAAAGCGTTGGAACATACCCAATCATTTACAAGCCAATTGAAATGAATAATTAACCTCAACTATGTAGCCCTCGTAAAGGGTGCATTCGACAGTTCAAACTCTTATTCGACAAGAGAATGACTCAGCAACAGGAAGGAAACTTCAGCCAAATGGAGAAACATTATTGGAACCCATACTGGGAAATATATGACGGTCAAAGAAATCTATGGGATTCAAAACCATACCCCAATGCTTATGACGACCCTGATCCGATACACAAAGAAGCTACTCTCAAGGAGGAGGAGAAATGCGCAAAAATAATTAGATACTACAATGGTGAGATTTTGGAAGTATGTACTAACTATGAATTAAAAGTTGAAGAATTGTGGATGAAATTTATACGTTCGGTTAGACCCCACGCTATATAAACTTGGGATCAAACAAGTCTCATTGAATGGATAGAAATAATGACTCATTATGAGCAACTGATGAACTCATAAGGTAATGATAAGAGAATATTATATGATTATGATAATTGCTGATATTGATAAGACAATGGGACACGCCGATAAATAAGATTATGATGATGAGACGAGAATGAGATGAGATGATGAACTTATACGATGAACTTATACGATGAATATACAAGCTTAGATGAAATGATATACGAATGAAACCAACTGATAGCTGACGAATGAAATGATACCGCATGATGACATGGATCTATAACACAAACAACAACGGACGGTGAGAAGTGTGGCCATGACAGATATGTGGGGATCACGATGAAAGAATATTTCCCAATATTGAATGTTCGAAATTTAAAACACAATGGGTAGTAACAAAGGATATGACAACTACGTTGAACGATGGAGAAGGGAGAGGAGTAGGGATCGAAAAGTAACTATAAAAATGATAACAAAATGAGGTATTACAAACGTATAAGGATTCCAACAGCGACAATCACTACTATGTTATAAGCATGCAGAATGTTCACACCCACAGCGGAAACCATGAATACTGTATCGTAGAAGAAATGTCTTACGACAAGATCCAAACCACGTCTGACGTACTGTACTAGTACTATAATCGTGAAATTTCATCATAATGATCGTGTAAAACCACACGTATTCATTACTTCAAATTATATTTTACTTCATAATTTCAGTTCTTACCTTTGTATCTTTGTCGATATCAAATTTCTGCTACACATTTCAACAAGAACCTTTCAAAGTTCTAATTTACATTGTCGATAGTATACATACTCGACACAAAGAGTCGGGCAAGATTTTTATAAAAGGTATACGTTACCAATAGAACCATCTAATATTCAAAACACCTTATCTTCATTTTAACGAGTCAAAGTCCGCGGCACGAGGAAGCCCAGACAAAACGTGCTCCGAGTTGAAAAATCACCAAAGTTGAAAGCGAAAGTTATTTCAACGTGTAGTGATCGCGTGTCAGACCATTCCAGTCGAAACATAGCACTGGGAAATAACACTATCCTGGTCTTCGCCACATGTATCCCCAACGGTGATTGAAATCGTCGAGATATTGATCCAAACACCTGTCCTTGGACCTCGGATCTAGAACTAAATTTATTAGAGAAAGAAATAGCCACTGACGTTACAACCGATATACATATTTTATTCGTTCCATTCACATTCTGTATTTAAAAAGGTTCGGTGAAATGCACAATCGACAGTTATACTATAACAAATCTTTATTGTGACTAGTAAACAACATACCTGTTTCTTTACATAGTTTCCAGAAACAGAGCATAGTTTAGGCAATAGATTTTGGACATTCTAAAAAACTCAAAATACTTTTGTAGTAATCAATAATTCTGATAATACAACAGAGAAATTGTACTTTGGGAAATTACAACTGCTATTTCATCTCAAAACTTCAGGCACGAAGCCTGTTGGACAACATATAATTTGTATAATACATGAAATGTACTAAACCGCTTAATTAAATTGAGGAGAATTTAAATTATGTGCGTCTTGCGTGAGCAAATGAATATCACATTGATTATTCTTTGCAATATCTACAAGGTAATGAAATTAATCCAATTATTGAAACAGGTGAATTATTGTACATCGTACCTTTACATACAATAAATAGCTTCATCCGTACATGTAGTAGGCTCCAATTTTGCACATATCACGTAATGCATCAATTAATGTTTCAGTAGACAATTTATGATGTGGGGCTTATTTAGTATAAATCTCGGTCTGATTGTCGAAACGGGACCTAGTCGGAAGTTCTACGTCTAAGGCTATTTCAGGATGTAATCAAGTAAGGTAAAAATGCTTTCGGAAATGGTCAGTTGATTAATTTATTAGTATTAACTACTCCTGGAAGCACGGTGTGACTTTGATCCTGGTATAATATGGTATCGTGCGGATGGGATTTAGTCAGATGGCTACGATAGTATCACCATCTCGGCTCTATTCGCAGCTGGTAATTCGATGCACTTCAAATTATACGTGTGGACATATTTGCTCCTACCACTGGTGCTAGCCAGTCTAGTGCGCGTTGTAAGCTGAGTTTTCCCATCGTGGTTTTTTCACTGACTTGTTAGGTAGAATGATATTCTTTCGAATTGGTTTGGTTTTTTTTGTTAATGTCTACCTCTTATTAAAACATTTTGCACTCAGAGCGAGGTATGTATACTAGTTTTGAATCGATAATGATGGTTCGCAAAACGTGTCATAGGTATCCAACAGATAGATAGTAAGATACTATTTGTTCTAATTAGATAAATGAAATAGAAATCATTCTTGAATCCCACTTGTCAATACACACCTGT
>JAULBU010054360.1:0-32064 GCA_032358235.1 Odonthalia washingtoniensis | reverse complement strand
ATTACACATACAGCATTTCGCCAGACTACGCGGTCATCCAGGGGTCAGGAAACTCTACCAGACCATAGGCCGTCATTTGTACTGGCCTGCATGCGCAGTAGATTGCTAGGCCAACGAATGGATATGTGTAACTTGTGCCCGCAACCGTATTAAACTACTTAAGAACTCAACGGAACTTAAACTATATTCGGCAGGAGCACTACTCAATTCTGTCGCCATCGACGTCTCGGGCGAACTCAACAAAACCGCACGCGACAACCAGTATATACTGTTAATATTAGACTGCTCCACGAAACTAACCAAGACCATCCACATGGAGGGGTTGTCAGCAACCGAAGTGGCTAATAACTTCGTGAACGAATGGATCTTCAACTCTGGGACCCTAAAGGAAGTAATCTCTGATAACGGAGGATGCTTCACCTCCAATTTCGCCCAAGACTTTTGTATGATCCTGAACATACACAACGTCTTCACCATAACCTGCCATGCTCAAACGAATGGACAAGTCCAAAGATACAACCGGCAGATAAAGTCCGAGATACGCAGCTACTTGGGGGATCACCCCAAGGATTGGGACCGCTATACGGGTGCGCTAACATACGCCCACAACTGCCAACCACATAGTTCATCAGCACTAGCTCCGTTTGAACTGGTATTATCACGCCCGTCTCCAGCATTGGTTTTGAAAGAAAAATCCTCAAGATCACAAACTCCAAAGGAAGCCAAAGACACCTGGAAGACATGGTTGTAAACGGCCCTTCGTAAAACGAAGGGCAAGCTCGACCAGCAACAAGCCCGTTACAAACGTAACTACGACGACTACGCCTGTATCTTGTGTTTTCGAAAAGACCAAAAAGTTTTTGGGATGTCAAAAATTTTAATTTATTTTTTGATCTGTAAAAATAATTCCCAAAAAAATTCATACTGTATCAAAATAATGTAATTGTTTCCGAAATTACAAATTTTATGGACTGTTCAATGTGTGGGCAATTTTGATAAACGAAAATATTTCGGGAAGGCTCAAAATGTAGGAACTTTCATCACCAAAATTTTATTGGATTCCTGGAAACTCCTGCAACCAATTTTGATCTTCAAAAGTATTTTGAGGGTTGTCGAAACAATTTTGACAACCGTGGAAATTGTTTTGACAATCGAAATTGGTACAATTAAGGCTCCAGCCGCATTATTTTTATCGAACGTAGCCATTTTAAAACAGAACTTTTTAAAGAAACAAAGATTTGTAGTAGCATGTCTTCTCTGCGATTTAGATGTCTTCATTTGTCTTGTTGTTTTTCTTTTTCTACCTCTAACGGATTGCAAACGCACGTTTTCATGAGTCATGATGGCGTGGAGCTAAACGATGAACGCATGAATAAATGCCGTCGTCTAGTTGTTCCTCCATCCGACCAAGTTGGGGTATTGGGTGATAGAATACCAGTTGACCGGATGACAAATCAAATAAACTATGATGATACTGAAGACGAAGGACAGTACCTATATACAATTGAAGAAATATTACCAGAAGATGTACGGGAAACTCCATCGAGTTTTTGTGATGATGGTAATGATGAAGGAAATGTGGAGATGAGTGCTATTATCGATGAAGTATTCTCACTCAGTGTGAAGGTAGGAGACAGTGCATGTAATCGGCTATTAACAGTCTTTAAGAAACATAGTGGAAAACTGGAACAATTTATTTAAATATACAATAATATGGATGAGATAAGATAATGTGTAAAGATTAGAACGGAAATAAAACTATTGAAAAGGGGTTTCAAGGCAAAAAAGAAGATGTCGGCGAAAATAATTAATTAAGAAGTGTATTGGAGGGACCCCATAGATGTTTTGCGCTGTCAAATTAAAAATTTTCGGAGGGAAGAGTTATTTGCGGAAGCTCCTGTCCATGGCACAATTAGCAGTCACCCTATGAACTCAGATTTTGGTGTGAAAGCTGCAGCGAAAGCTGAAAGAATTATAAAGATGTATAATGATAGAAATGTAACATGGTCTACGCTTGCTGTTGAAGGGGAAAAATCGTTCATTGCTTGTTGCAGACATACAGCGACAAGTCACAGACATCATTGAAGACATCAGTCTTAAAATTCTATTCTCTTCATCTTACTATCTTCAATTTCAAGGAAGTATGGAGATGAAGAATTACTTCATGCGGTGACTCAATAATTGGTTATCTCCCTGTCGAGTTCACCCATGCAGGCCAAATTGGAAAGGAAATTCGTAAAAGAAATAGACAAAGATATATTATTGGCACTACATGAGAGTATTGAATATATATTCAAGCCACTAATGAATTTGGCTATGGAAGGGGTGGTGTTTGAGACGGCAGATTTGAACAGGGTTCGTGGCTACTGGACGATATCATCGTATATGGTGGACATACCAGAGGCAGAAAATATGCTCAGTATATAGCGAAACACAAATTTACCATGCCACAGATGTTTGGTTGGAAAGGAAAGCCTGAGTAGTGTTACAGAAGTAGCTGAAAGGTTGTTAGCTGAAACAAGTACTATGTTAAAATATATGAATGGCGGAGATAAAGATGTTTTGAACTATTTTCAACAAATTTACAAGATACCAGTACCTCCTGTGCTTTCTAAGTTTTCATTTGTTGGTATACATACATCAGCTGACATATATAAAATCTTTGGATATGAACCAATGCATAACCTCTCTCTCGGTATATCTAGGTTGTTGAAAGAGTGTCTTATATTGTAGTTGAAAGACGACAAGAAGGTGAGTAAGTCAATAACTATCCTTGCTGGAGAAGAGCGGGTTATGTTTTTGATCAGGAAACCTGTTTTGTCTCTTCTAAACGGATTACTTCGAAAAGTGCAGTGCAGCTCACCTGCATATTGGTTTAATGTAAAATATTTCAAAGGATTAACAGCTTGTAGTTGGTCCGGTCTGTCGACAGATGACGGTATTGTCGGAATTCTTGAAGCAATAGATCATGAATGTATATAATGATATCTCCGTTTTTCGGTGCATTTGTTGAAGCTTGTTGCGAAGATTTTTCTATAGCACCTGTGACTTCCGTGTTTCTAAACTATATGAAACTGGTAACAGCAGATTCAGGAGAAATAGACAGTCAATATGGACTGATGAAGATCTCAAAGAATTGGGTGAACTAATTATGGAGTTCAGGGTTTTAGGGTTGAAGACAGTTGGAGAATGCCAAGCTTGAAGGATGAGAACAAGAAAATGGAATATGCTTGATCATCTTGTGTTAGATATTAGTCGTACGAGGGGGCTCAGATAGTTAACTGGTTCGATTTACGAAAAGACACACAAAATATTTAAAGAGGCGTACGCACCTACCTTAATCGGATCTGACTGCAGTTCAAAATTTGAGAAACATGGTAGTATACAATGTCCAGTGTGCAATCCAAAACTTGAACAGGAATTGGGATTTATGCAGTACTACGATGTTCTCTCTAACAAGGATCTAAAAGTGGAGAAAATAGACAAAAGTTTGAGCTGTATCCGCATTCACTAGAAAAGAAATGAAGGTGAAATTAAAAGGAGTACTTCAGGGAAGCAGTATGGACTTTCCCGAGTTGATTATTCGTGTAATTGTGAATGTCGTCCCTGCAGGCACGGCAATTCAAATTATTTCTACTTTTGTAAGTAGGCAGAAGGAATATGATACATTGAGAAGTGGTGAATGGAGTCGGCCTCAAAAATCTATTACGTTAATAGATACGTTACAAGAAATACCGAAGAGTGCAGGTACGTAACGGAAGTGAGTTATCCGGCTGAATAAATAGTGCTGTTACATCTCCATTACACAATGAAAGCGTCTTGCAAATAAATAAACGGATCTTTTTGAAAAGAGAAGGCGTTAATTTCAGTAGAATTGTTCCTTCATGCAAATTGTGAATTGGCTTCTTCCATAAATAGATTCCTATTCTCCTGATCCATACGTAGTATGTTTAGCCAATATTCAAGTAAAACATTTATGTAAGTCATCCACAGCGTTTTAAAAATACGAACCAAGCAGTAAAAAGGCCTTTACAAGAACAAATGGCAGATGCTGGTAATATTCCAAGGTGGTACCTACGAAGAAAGTATCGCCATTTGCGTAAAAAAGAGGTAGAAAGGACGACACAATGGAGTCGCAGAACTAAATGTAATGTCAGAAAAGAAGGGGGATGAGTGTTGGCTCTAATTCCATGGAAGGGAACGTTGGAGATGGTAGATCATTGGCGGTGGAAAGAACCATCATTCGTCGAAGAAGAAGGAGAAGGAGTACTAGTGACGCTGTAATTAGGTACACAATAGTTACGGTATGTGATGAAGATAAAATGTTATCATCTGCTGAAAATGTCGTTCCTCGTAGGAGTGATGATAGTGAAGTTGTTGGGTTAAAGACAGGCAAATGGAAAAGACGTCGTCATAAAGAAGTACGTGAAAGCGTTCGAAATAGTAGTTCTAATCCTGGTGGTACTGATAATATTGGAAGAGAGATTGTAAAAGAAGCAGGTCCTGGTCGATTAAATATAAGATCGAAGCGTATTCGTGTGTGCGATGAAGATAATCGCCGAGTCCATGAAGGTGGTACAAATGATGGAGATGGTGCTGATGTTTATCCTTCACACGACTGTCATGGCAAAGGAGACATAGTTTAAGAATTGAAGGAGTTGAGAGGAGACAATATTGTTTCTGGGCAGATAAATCTTCTAGGAATAAGAGAATTAAAAACTATTGGTAATGTGAGTTGTGGAGAAACGCGACTAAAACAGACTGCTCATATGACTGTAACTATCAGTGGCGAATCTGACAATGAACTGAAGAAAGAATTGGAGTCGTATAAGCGGATAAGTCAAGTATTGTGTGCATCGTTGCGTATTTGGAAGGAGAAATGTGAAAATGTTTCGAAGGACCTGAAGCGTACTAATATTGAGATGGAGTGTGTGCAGAATAGAATTTCCGAGTCAACTTCAAGATCATTTTTTACGACAGCGTCAAGGTCGAATGGACTTGGTCAAAATGTCATGGAGGCGA
The DNA here is from genome assembly GCA_032358235.1 of Odonthalia washingtoniensis. Classification (NCBI taxonomy): domain Eukaryota; phylum Rhodophyta; class Florideophyceae; order Ceramiales; family Rhodomelaceae; genus Odonthalia; species Odonthalia washingtoniensis. Next base: position 27,042 of record JAULBU010054360.1, on the reverse strand, counting down.
AACATCCGTCGCCATGGTTTCAATATGAGTTGTCCAGTGAGGACGAGTAAGGTATTACGATAATACTAATATGAACACAGTGATGCTTTAATTTCCAATCTTTTTATATTTTACTGTGATAAGGTTACCATTAGCTACAATTAACGCCTCGTAACTTTTACAGAATTTTACAAACAGATATCCATAGCGGTAGTGCTGTTATGCTCTATTTTGTTTTGCGGTGCAGGATTCATACTTTTATAATTTAATAAATCTAGCGCCTGGAAACTTCTAAATAATTAGACAAATCGATATCCCTAGCTGCCGTCCGCTTATCTACCCTTTTCTTCTGGGCTGCAGGGCTACTGTCCTTCTTCCAGAACCCGCGCCGTTTTCGTTTCGTATCGCGCTTTAGTGGAGCTTTTCAAAGATAATGAATGTCAGTGATCTTAGAAATACTGTTCACTGGAAGGCCGCAACCACGGAGGAGAACTTCGGGAGTAAAGTTCAGAGAGTAATAATCGCATGGATCGAAGATCACTTGCATGTAGCAATAAACGCATAAAACATGATAAACGGCATCTTCTTCATCACTAAATTCTTCTGTGGTCTCCTTCTTGTCTACCGTGAAGCAGGTATTCTCCGAAATTTTATCATCAAAAAAATTCAACCCCACAATTCTTGTGGCATCAAATATGTTATCACGGCGAGCGGTCATATATTTCAACAACGGCTCGATCGGGGATGGAATACAACTGTAGTTGTGCAAGTTACTCACCTTGAGCTCGGAAACGACATCACACTTAACTAGAAAGACCAGTCCCTGCTGAAAATAGATCTCCCGCCCCGTACTGGTTGTCGGTTATGTTCTTGCCTACTTAGTTTGGTCGTCAGCACCGAAGCCACTTGTTTGATTTCCGAAAACAAAAGTGGATGTTGTCGTTGACGTTAAGGGAGAATGGAGAAGAAAAGAAAGAGCTGATCGTGAAGGTTTTCGATTTAGATGACTACTACGTTTGGTCCTCCGGACTGAAGCCTCGTGTATGATTTCCGATAACGACTGTTGACCGCCGCGATAAATGTTATATATATAATTGTTAGATGCCAACTTTTGCCTGGTCCTTTGGGTCCAAACCGCTTGTTCTATTTCCAAAAACATAAGTGGATGTTGTTGTTGACGTTAAGAAAGAAGAGAGAAGAGAAGAAAAACCAGAAACCGGAAAGGAACCGTAGATGTTATGTTGCAAAAATAATTTTTTGCGAATTTCATACTGCTGTAATTTGTCAGTGCAGTAAAGTAGAGAAAAACAAATCCACTTTTTGGTACTTGTTTATTTTACTACTTTTTTTAAAAAGAAATGTGAAAAAAATGGGAGAAAAAATGCTGTAAAACAATTACAAAAAAAGAGATTGAAATTTTGAAATCGCCCTTTTTTAATTCTTTTACTACTTTTTCGAAACACAAATTAAATTGACACTTTTCAAATTATTTTCAAATGGTTCGTTGCACGTTTCTTTCTTTTGATAGAAAAGAATTTATTTTATGTTTTTATCAACGATATTTTTCTATGTGTCCCCCCGCATGTTCCCAAAAATCCCTTTGTCACCGTCACCTTTCACAACTGAATCATGCCTCTCGTCGATGACCGCTGCCAAAATAGCTTTGTACAGGTTGATAAGTCAACTCTATTCGAACTGCTTCTAGTGTGTTCAGTTTCAATTTCGCCACCTGCATTTTTCAGCAAATGAAACATGTACTAACTTTTTAACGATAATTTGTTATGAAAGTATGTGGTCACGACGGCGAAAATGACACCCCTGCACCAATCTCGACCATATGCACCTTTTTCGGTATTCAATAACAAGTTGTATTGACTTAGAAGTTAGTTTCAAAAACGCTTTCTTAAAGCCCCGAATGTTTTCCAGGCACAACCACTGTGAAGAAACATTTACTATCTTTTCTTCCTCAACTACTTCGTTATAGACATCGACACCACCAAAGCAAATCGTCTATTTCAACATGCTGTCAAAAGGCTTGCAATTGTGGAAAGGACGTTTTCTGAAATTTTGGAGGATGTAGACAGTCTCAAATGTCTACATGGTGTAGCTCTCTATCTCGTCAGAGACCCTGACGGTTGTGAAACAGTAACTCCTCCTCGTTACGAGGTCATGACATCTGACGAGGCATCTTCGTGTTCAAAAGATTTATGTAGTCTAAAGTCGTTTCAACGAACTTCATCAAGTGGAAAGAAACTTTAAGCAAGTATGGTTCTCAAGACAGGCAGATTTGTTGTACTGCCGTCTCCCTCAGCGAACGTGTCACGTTCAAGCTGGGTTCACATACATCTTATTCTCCCTTCCACAAAGTTGCTTTCTTGACTGTGAGGAGTGGTGCTATTGAGTTTATGGATATGTCCGATGCTATTCTCACCAGTAAAAATGCTGTTGGCAAAACGGTTTTCCCCTTTGAAACCCATCCCCTGCTTTCGTCCCATCACATCTGTCTTTCAACCCGGAAAACCCCAACATTGACTTGGTTTGCGATGAAAATCATGTTTCTGTGTACTATCTGGGAATGAATGGCGATAGTTCAACATGGCGATATGTTGATATTGAAGTTGGCCTGCCTAAATTTGATGGGTTTGAGAGACAGAATTTATCGGTTTCTGTGAAATGGGTTGAAGGGCAGCCCAGTCTTCTGCTGGTAAAGTCTGAAAATGTTGTCAAATTCTTTGACATAGCTCTGGATATGTTTTGTCCTTGTTTCTATCGAAATATGCCTGATATTGAAGTTTCAGATGATTTGGACTCATCCAAGGGTACCCAATCTCACGAAGCAGGGGTTGAAGCAGAAGTCGAATTACCGGAATTTACGACAAGAAGAATTGTTTCTGCTCGCGTCATTACTAAACTTCATGAATACTTCATCGAAAAGGGATTTCTCGGTGGTGTTTTTAACATCTGAAGGATCGTTCTTCCAGTCAAGAACGAAAACAAACGAATCGACTTCAACTCTATTTAAGCTTGTTTTCAATGTTTCATTTAAGAAACTTGTGGACAATGTCGATGATGTCAATATAGTCGAGATGTGTTACTTCCACCAGCAATCTCTGTTGTCTGTGATTTTTAAGAATGGCAGTATACTTTTTGTATATCTTACCTTCGAGTTTGGTGAGGCAGACATTATGTTAGGGTTAGGTTTCGCTCAGATGTACAAGGAAGTGCTTCCAAGTGGGCTAGCTATTGAAATTGCGCCTCTTGCTGGCTCTGCAGCAAAATTCTTTTTCTTTCAGAAGGGTTGCTCATCCGATAGATGTGGTGTCCTCCATTTAAACTCTCAGCAGAACCTTGAAGTGAGCTATTTGGGTGGTAATTCGTCAAGCTCTATTCTGGGCCTTTCTTCTTTTTCGGCTTCTTCAAAATCTGGTGGTCCACGCAAGGATGGTGCATTTTTGTTGTTTAATGACGGTAGTGTACACCGTGTGTACGTTTCAGACAGTCATGATTGTCTGCAGGCTTCCGAAGAATCAGTATTTGTTGATATTGCTGATAGACGTGAACTAAGGGGAGGCTCTCAACTGTTCGGTCCTTCGTATGTTGAAGAAGGATATGGACCTGTTCCTGATCCGATTGGATTCTTCGAAACATCCCGTCTCGTCTCAGAACACATCACTTTCGAAGGCTTTGAAAGTGATGATGATGAGGGTATCAATTTTTGGCGAATGGGTGTGATACTTACAGGAGAGAGTGGAGAAATGCTGCATGACGGAGATAGGAGTAGACTAGGGCTTGGGTTGAGGAGTGTCGCTCTGTCTGGAATGAGTGCTGGGAATAGTGGTATTAATGGGCGGCCACAGGACAAAGGTGGTGTCCAAGAAACAACAACATCAATAATCAGAATGATATACTATATCAACACCTAGTAGGTGTTTGTTCAGAAAAAGATTTGTTTTATTGAAAAATAATATTGCTTCTGTTTTCCCCAAAAAATGGTGTATTTCTCAAAAAGATTTTCTATATTTTCCGAAAACAGGTTTATGTTTTCCAAAAAGTTTTAGGAGTATTGTCAAAATCGGCTTGGAATTTTCTAAACTTTTTTGGCTTGTTTTGCATTATTTTTGAATGCTGTCGAACCATTTTTGACAATACTTCTAAAATATTCTCAACAATCCCTAAATGTTTTCGGGATTTTCACAAATAATTTAAAGTTTATAAGCATAGTAATAACTTTTAGCAATACAACATTTAATACACTCATTTCATTTAATCAATTCGAGATCCAGAACTGTACTGGTAATTTCCCAATTCTAGAAAATAAACCAAAAAAATGGCACGTTGCATGAAAACGGTGCCTAAAAATGGCTTAAATTTGATGTTCCTTTTCGGCGGTTTTTCGGGAACAGGAAAACAAATTGTTTTTCGGTGTTTTTCGGGAATTGACTTTACAGATGTGTGGTGGTAGTCATGTATGTTACAACCGTCGGCGCAGATTCAATATCATTTACTAACAATATAGAAAGTCAGAACTTTCAATTGTGATTATTCGGATCGTTTATGAGGCGCTCATTTCCCTTATATAGGATAGGATTCAATGTGGTTCTCTTCCAGTCATGTAATGTCACATGTCGATAGCACCTTTCAATCGAATAATCCAAATTTACGTACCAGTCGTTAAATTCACTATTGTCACTGTATCGCTTCTCACGCTATGCGATTCCGTCGATTCACTATCATATGGGTTTAGCCATTTCGGTTTTTTTCAAAACGGCCCTTCAGTGACCGGCCGTTCGTAGCACGAAGGAAAATCGTTCGGGCGAGGTATCAGTGAATTTGGTAAGGGGACATGGTGTCAAAGTTAGAATACTATTACGTCTACGGCAGCTAGCTTGTGCTGGCGGTCTGATCCTACTATCCTATCACGGGTAAATGATTTTGCGGATTCAGTTATGGTCAAATTGTTAACGCTGATGTATCCTTTGTTCAAATCGATTCGCAGGTGATGGCGATGCCACGTGGAATCCCTTTTACCCCAGGTGACAATAGTTAATCGTCCTTGGGTGCGATTAGAATCTGGTCTCCCGTCACAGTTGTATTGCCTTGTCAAAGTTCAATTGGGACTCGAATGCTGTCTGATGTCTTTACTAATGTAATATCCGTTGTTTTCATTTGATAGCTATTCTCTTTATCATAAATAGGTATAAATAATGAAGTTTTTCCGTGTATCTGATAGATAATGAAACGTGTAATCTAAATTCTGACAATTGTCTAATTACCTAATTATATGTACTGAGGTCATTCACACGTATCCAATTAATGTACCTACAGTGCGGGTTATTATTTTTGTGCGGGAAAAACCTAAGTGTAGTTAGGTATAGTGCCACCATGCGCGAAGTAGAAAGTAATATGCAGTAATTGCATATTTTACCACTGCATTGATTTTGGTGTAGCATCCTATAAAGTATCTCGGTGGTTACCTTGGTGTGTGTTTCCTCCTGTAGGTGATTGTGTACACGTGTCATCTTCTGTCGAAAAAATTGTTCCTACGGTTTTACCTTTATACGCAGATCCCCAATTGGTCGTCTACTTTGTTTTACCAAGTTATCGTTATCTGCGTTTCTCTTCTTGCAATTTTTATCCGACGTTTCGTCCCTTGTGATAACGGAATTTTCCCTTTTCAGTCAATCATCACTGTCATTTAATCGTCTCTTCATCATCCATCATCATCGTCATTTATCGTATCTTCTTCATCCATCGTCATCGTCATTTATCGTCTCTTCATCGTCATTGCGTCATGAATCACCATCGTCTCTCGTCCGTTGTCATCGTTCTTGCGGACGAATCATCCTCATTTTTTTGTTAACATCATCTTCATCTCTCATTCAATCCGTCTTCATTCGCATGGTCGTATGATCATCGTTTCTTTCTCCAATCTGTGTTAAGCATATGCTCCTTCCTCCTTTTTTAGGCTGTATCAAAACGAACCGCCAACCGTCTCGAATCGCATGAATATTGGACAGATTTGTATGATTCGCATACTCTGCTGCAGAATGTCTGCGTTTGTTATTTTAATCAGTCATACTGCGTATGACTGCACTATTTTACTGTAACTTTTCAGTGCCGCTGGATGCTATACCGTGTATGGTTCGTTGATGATGCGGATCCCCGTATCCGTCGGTGCAGCATGAGTGGCCTCCTTGATGTGATTAGTGTTTTCTGCGATTGAAGACTGAACAGGTAACAGTAACGTGCGGAGAACTGGTTTTTCAATTAAATGGTTTTTAAATTAACTATGCTACCAGGTATACTGAACATATACACGTTTTCGAAGAACATATTTTTACTATACCATAAAATATTTTCGTGACAATATGGTTATCAATAGTCATACCGGCCGGCTACATTATAATTACTGAATGTAATTCAGCGTCCAGAAATAACTTGTTGCGTTATGGTCCACTAGATCTTCTAGTAAACTTCTCCATTCGGTTTCATCAGTTGACATATCTTGGATTGAATTCCCCCCGGTTTACCGTCATAGTCGAAGTTAGTACCGTGTCGGTTATGGTGTCTTTTAAACATCTTTGTCTTTTCCATTGCCCCAAGCGTTTCGCTTTCTCCTCATCCACCACATACTGTAACAGATTATCATGGCGTCGTTCGGCATTTCTAGAAACAGCTTCTGAAATACGTATCGTCATGTTGTGAATGATAATAGCGGTGTATCCAATCTTCGATACGATTTCAGTACTTTCAATATGAACAGAACTGTGAACAAGGTTGAATTTAACCTTCATTTCCTTCAATAAATCCCTGGCTCCCTTAACACATTTCGATGCGCTTTTTGAACTGTTCATATATGGTACCGAATCTGTGTTTGTTTCCGTTTCCAGTTTCCCTTTTTCCACAAATATTGGCCACAGCACATAATTACCATCTACAAGCAAATATACAAGTTTTCGACTAGTACCCGAATGGCCGCACAACATACCGATCCTCTTCTAACAGATTGGAATCGAATGGGAATAACTCTTGTAGCAACGGTGAGGGTGTCAATGTATTTATGCTGTCCGTCCCTTGTACAGGAAGGCTATTCCAAGACCAGCTCTATTTGTATAAATCAATCAACACTTCAACATGAAATTCTCGTTCTTCACAAATTATCTCTCCCCTTCCGGTATAATTATTGTTTCCGCTTCGTACATTTTGTTTGATCAGCATTCATTCCGGGAAGCCTATACACACCGGAAATTCTCTAACTTTATAATTCCGTTCCAATCTGGTATTTTCTTTCTTCGTTGGCCTTCTGTTGAGGAACATTTTACCGTACAGTTAACTGATTTGAGTACAGAACAGCTGAGCATAAATCCGTACCATGTCCGCATTCAGTACTTTCTTCGCCTCCCGCACGGTCTCATATTCTGCGAAACGTAGAGAACACAACACAGATAGTATTTTCATCTCACAAGTTATGAACCCCCCGAATTCTATTCAATATGCAGAGTTCCAAACCTCAGGAATTAGTTGGATTAAATCCTGTTCAATACGGTTCTTCATTGATTTTGAAATCTTGAAAAGGTCCTGAAAAGTCCAATCGGTACAAATGTCCTTGCTAAACATGAACATTACTGCTTACAGGGTACGTTGATTGCATATTCCCTGTCTATACGTTCCTTACTGGTTTCATCTCCTTCGTCCACATCTTCGCCAACGCATTTCTCCAACATCTTTAACAGAATTTGTCGCTGTTGACGTTGCCGCTCCATGATAATGTTGATGAGATTTTCCTGTCGCTTTAGGTACAATCGTTCCACGTCCCGTTTGTACTTCTAGTAGAATTGCGCCAACCTCACAATGCGTACTTTCTTCTTCTCGTGTTTCCATGTTGAAGTGGTTTGAAGTTTCAGCGGTGAGCATAGCACAAAACCTCTCCTCACTATACGTACAATATGTCACATTATACAAATTTCAATTCCAGATTCGGTCACGTCTATACACGCATGTAGTTCTTCACGACCAATATTTGCATTAGACATCCTTCCTTTCCAAATCACATACTGTACTTACTTCAGACGCACCGTTTTACACGGCTACCAACAGTACACTGCAGCACGGTCATGATTTTCCACCTCATCCCCGTTCACTCCTTATCCAACAGTACAGTAAATGTACAGTATCAGTTTCTCTTCTCCCGGAATTTGGAAATGAACAAACTGCATGTCGTGATTGGATAATCACTTACGTAAAATACACATTTATTAAATGTACAAGTGCAACATGGACGTTTTATTTCGTAAATTTCAGTTAAAAACATTAACTAAAATGAAAGTTTCATTGTGTCCAATCCCTGTATTCCCCTTTGCTTATGAAAATATTTCTATTTCTAAAAACCTTAACACCAGATATTCATATGTTGAACAGTCTCCCTTTTTTCGACTGGATGTACATCTCGAAAGGCATCACACAGTTTTATTTCATGAAGGAGGTGTGGAACAGGTATCATCCATAGATGGACCAGGAACAAAGTTGACCGAATGGTTTGAAGCGACTCGTCACTATCATGGAGCACGGCATCTTCGATATGATGATTTTGTCATATATTTCGTTTGGAAAGGAAAACTGTGGATTCCAAGAGCCAGGTTGAAGGTAAAAATTCCGAAAACGGGGAAATCGCAACATCTTCCTCTACATACAACCAGGTTCAAGAATATGACTTCAATCAAAGGGAAAAGGAAGAATTCATAGTCAGTCATATATATACAGTGAGTTCACGTGAGGGTGAAAGATATGATCTACGTATGCTTCTATTTCATGTTACAGGTGCTATTTATTTCAAGGATATTAGAAAAATGGAAGGATTTGATAATGAAACCTTTACAGAAGCATGTATTGCACGAGACATTTTAGCAGATGACTCGGAGTGGTAGAGAGCGATAGAGGATGAAATTATTTCAAATTTAGTTTCTCTTTCAGAAGCATTTGCAACAATATTTGTACATTGTAATCCATCACATCTACTTGACAGTTTTACAGAAAAGAAAACCCAATTTATGACAGATGTTAGGAAACGCAGGAGGAGGCGAAATGCTGTACTTCTTCAGAGTAATGGAAATGCAGAGACATCGTCTGTATCTTTCAAAATCAAAGTGATCCCAAAAAATTTCCCAAATGAAGCTTTCTCGAAAAACATTTGGTACCATGAAATATACATTGAACAAGTTAAATAATACCAATATGCTTTTGAAGGTATATGGTAATTCCACTTCATGAAAATTTTGGAATATTTAGAGTGTAATGTAATTTGGATCCCTAAAAATATATTTGTATTATCCAAAAAACACCAAGGAAAAAATGTTTGGAATATTTGGGAAATTTTTAATTTGGATTCTCTAAAAAAACATTTCAAAGTTTCAGAACTGAAATTGAATTTTGTTTCAATGTTTTTAGTAATCTTTTGAATCGACTTGGGGCATTATTTCAAATTTCAAAATATAGCATAAAGGTTAGGTTCATTTTACAAGATTTTTTATTCCAACTTTGTTTTGTCATTTTCGAAACCAGTTTGATATTTCCCGAAAAGCACCCAATTTTAGTTTGAATAACATTTGAGATACTTTATGTTGACTTCCAAGGCACGGGATCCAAATTTTCTTTTACATATTCAAAGAAGAGCCCATTACCATTTTGGATATAATTTGATAAAAATTTAGTAGATCTCCGAAGCACGAGAGACAAATAATATTTGAAATATCTCAAAAAGCTGCGAACAACATTTTGAATACATTTTGGTTATTTTTCTTGGGAGCACCGAGATTCTGGAGTCAAATGTGTCTTCATATATTCTGAAATGATCCCAATGGCACTTTGGAATGGTTCTTGATAATTGCTGTATGACCTTGCGATGTGGGGTGGGGTACCCAAATATATTTTGGGATTTTCTAAATTTTACTTTTGGTGAATACTACTATATGAAACCATGACATGATGACAGCTTATCTTGAAATTCCCTGTATTCAAAAAATTAGGTTATTACAAAGTTTGAAATTTCAAAAATTTGACGGCGTAAATTATTTTTGGCCCCTGATAGGAAATAACACTTTCGGCTATCTTCATATAAATTTCCTTGACACATAGTCGTTAGTGGGTGAAATCAGTACCTTGAAGACCGTGCCTTATGACTAATGAGTTTAACTGACCAAGGGTTATTTCTCTTTTTTGTCAAGAACACAACGTGGTGTCAACACGCATGTTATGAAATGTCATTCTTCTGATGCTGTGGATCGGCCTTTCAAGAGAAGGAAAACTTCAAGTATTAATCTTACACTAACTGTTCCACGAACTATTGCTGGCATTGGATCCAGGCTTCCCATGGACCGCGCAACCAACGCAATGTTCAATGAACCCTCTAACCTTGAGTGCTTTTCTGGAGCCAGGGACAACTACAATAAATTAACAGATGATATAATCCCTGAAAATCTCAGAGATGATCCGTCATCTTTTCAACAAGGACCACATGATGCCTATTCTCCATCGTTTGATGCTCTTTCTCGAATGCTTTTTATATTAGGAAGAGGCGCCGTGGATAAAAAGTTTAATGAGGCACTGAATGTAATAATAGACAACATATGTAGTATCGGAGAATTTGTGGAAACGTTTCAGGATATGGAGAGTATTCGTCAATATTGGGAAAAGCTAGCATTCATAAAACTTGATAATGATGGATTCAAGCTGGAAACACGGCAGTCTGAAAGAGGAGTGCAATATCAGTTGTATTCCAGAGATCCTGTAAAAGTTTTACAATCTCAGATAAAAATGACTCCTAAAGAGGGACTAATTACAGAGCCATCAAAAAATGTATCAGTTCGAACCCACCCGATGAATTCGGATATAGGATTTGAGGCCATTCCCAGAGCCAAACTGTACATTCAAAAATGCACGGATAGAGCAATATCATGGAGAAAGGAATCTAGAGATGGAGAGAAATCGTTCATTGGCCTTTTACAAGTGTATAGTGATAAATATCAAACATCATTAAATGCATCTGATTTGACATTTTATCCTATGCACTTAAAGTTACAAAACTTCAACGGGGTATGGAGGAAGAAGGACATTGCATCAGGAAATACAGTGGTGGCATTTCTTCCCGTTTTATTTGAAGTCAAGAATACAGATGAAAATGATGGGACAGCTTCCACTGGCATTGGCATCACAAGAAAGATTATGAAAAAGGAAGGGCGAGTGGGTATTCTTAATTCTCTTCACGAAAGCATTGAACCGGTTTTCAACCATTATATAAATTATCTTTGAAGGGAATGGCGATGAGAACTATTGAAGGAAAGAAACTTCTCTGTCATGTACTACTCGCTTCTGATATATCAGATGTTCCTGAGGCTGCCGATTTGCTCGGTGTGATACGTAATACTAGTACGTAATATCCGTGTCATCGATGGATTGTACAAAAGAATAATTTACCATTCTCTACCAACGACTTATAGAGGACAGCAGAGAAAACGAGACAACTACTGATTTCATTTGTAAGTAATGTAAAATGCAGCGACGATGTTGAAGAGAATTGGGAGTGAGTTATTTAAAAAACGTCAATCCTAAGATATGGGAACAGAAAAGTGGGATCTGATAGATCATTTAGTTGTTGATTTAAATAGAAAATGTGGCATATAGTATAATGATAGTGGGTCGTATTATGCATCAAAAAAAAGCTTCAAATAATTCTATAAATCAACTTCGAAACGAACGGGAACAGAAATGACTGAATCGTTAGAAGACGGATCAAATGGTGCTTGGGAAAAGTCATGTATCATAGCCACCTTTTAAAAGAATGTGGAGAATCGGTCACGTAATATCCAATCAGGGAGCAGTTCCAGTGAAGAAAAGAAATTCATGTCGAATACAGGCAGTAGAGGAGGACGCAATATTCCTTGTTAAGAGTGATGTTTTTGTAACGTGGATGGAGCCGTGTTCTTCTGAAATGAATTCATACAATAGTAAAAGGGGTATACATCATGATAATTTTGAAAGCCACAAGTTTAATGATGTAATCAGTGTATTGGGTGAAAATGGTTTGCAATCAATGATAAATCTGATTAAGGATCTAGTAAAATACATGGGTTCTTCTGATATTGAATCCATGAATACTACAATCCAGTTTCCTGCATCTGCATACGTGTCTGGATACCAAGTTCGCCGGCTAAAAGATATGAGCGAAACAAGCAATGAAATTTATCTACCAAATTCATCATATAGAGTATCAAAAATAATAGTTGCAAAGAAAAATTTCTATCATTCAAAAGTACCACGATTGAACAACATAATGATGAAAGGGTGTGCATCAGAAGGGGAAAATATCCCGAAAGTTCATACGGTCATATGGTATGTAAAGGTGCTGACATTCGTCCGGATAAAATCTGAAATGCAAAACATGTTAACGGAGAAGGAGTATGCTTTCGTGCAGTTTTACAAAGTGATTAGTATCAATGATGTGGGTGTGGATGGAATTGATAGGTGTTTAAACTGCGTTAGATTGAAATAGCAGCAGACTGAAGGATAAGATGGGAAGTTGTTATCCAGTAAGCAGTTTGGATTTATTCCCTTAGATAGTGTTAGGGACCTTCCTACACGTTGAACGTGTCAAGGATTGTTTTTGAAAGAAACGAAAGAACTAAAAAATGGAAAACTTTTCAATTAAAATATATATCAAGCCTACGACAGAAAAAGAAAAGCATGTGCTGCGTGATAGGTGTTTTTGTGAAGACGACAGGCCTAATGAAGTCAAAGAGGAATGTGTCAAGGAGTGTTTTTAAAAGAAAGAGAAGAATAAAAAAAATGAAGGAAAGAAATCGGAAAGAATAAAAAAAGTAGATTTCTTGACAAAAACATATAAAAAGCCTACGATAGTCCGTCCAGCGTCTTCTCATTCCGTCGTATCCTTCCAACGTCTGCTCAATGTCTTGTCAATATAACACTTTTACGTTTGAATTTTCTACGTTTCATCGAACAGAAGGCGCAGCAAGCGCAGCAGACACAAGCACTAGTTCCAGCCCAAGCTGAAGTTCAACATGTACGAGCTGAAGTTCAACAAGTTCAAGCCCAAATAAATATTCAACAAGAATAAGCACGAACCTACGATCAAGCCCGAACACAAGAAACAGCTGACGTGCATGTTCCGGTACAGTCTTCTGATCTATTTCAGGCTCCGCAAGCTCATGATGTATTCAAAACACAAGCTAATGCACAGAAATTGCAATCTAATGATCAAGTAAATAAAAGTAACTACTTAAAACCACAACCACTCTCGAAAAATGTGAATAATCAGTTGTATGGGGCGTTCCATTCTGAATTGACGCAGAAGTTGGAAAAGGAGCGAACGAAGCATGCTATGAAAATTCCTGCCCATAAACCCAAATTGAAATCATTGGGGACACCTGAGACAATGTATACGGCGTTAGTGAAACGGCGACCTCTCCAGTCGAAAGAAATGAAGGTTTGCGTACAGCCAGAGAAAGATACGACATCCAAAATAGTTCAGTGTCCTGTTCTAGTTGATTTTGGATTAAAGATTATTTATATGGCGAAGATGTTGTGGTTCCGATGATGATGACGATGATGAATCTCCCGGTATTGTTAATGGTGGTACAGCCACGGTTGATGCTGAATTAGGTTGGGATTTGAATTTGAACCGGCACTACTTTTTTCTCCAATCGTCAGTTGGAGCAGTAGAAGGATGTAAAGAAGAAGAAGTTGAAGAAGAAGCAGCAGCACCAACAATAGTAGTAGTGGTAGTGGTAGTAGTAGCTACAGTAGTAGTAGTGGCAGTAATATTTGCGATGGATTTCATGATGGGAGGTGGTGAAGATGTTCCCCAATCATCATCATCATCATCATCTATGGAAGGATGGCTGTGTGCACGTCGTAATCTTGGAATGAGCATTTTGTGTTTTTCGGGGATTAAAGAAAAAGAAAATTCAGATAAAATATAAAAAAAAGGAACAATAAAATTAGAAAAATACAGCACTTTTTTGGTGGAACGCGATTCTTAGTTCAGTTTTGCTGCAAAATCAAAATCAAAATTACGAAAATTCATCAATTTCAGAAAATTCAATTTCAATCAAATTCTTACACTACCATCCCATCATCAACTCAAAATCATCGCAAACTTCTTCACCATATCATTACAATCTTGTTTCCAACTATTGTAACACTAGCTTTCGCTTCCGAAATGAATCGTCATCATTGCAATCTGTTCGGGACACCTTGGTGACACTAATCTTCAAATTTTTTGTCATCATTCCCATGCATGTCAATTGTGAGCAGAACAGTAGATCGGAGTTCAATCGATGACGGATTTCAAAACATGGAGGTATAGTACCACAGTGCATCAGACGACAATAGAAAATCTTTCCTATGCCAAAAAGATGTCATTGGTGTGTTATGTACACAAATGAATGTCGCTAGTGCCACAGATGTAAATTTTAGACCTTTTCTCAACAAGTTTGATCGTTATTATATCTCACATCCTCTGAACTCCGAATTATTTGCACAGTTGTACATGTCCATAAGAAATAATGTAATGATAAATGGCAAGTCTTCAATTGATTGGAATCAAAGTAGTGACAAGTCGTGGAAGTCCTTCGTTGGAATGTTATATATATATATATATAGATAAAACAGCAACAAATTTGAAGTCGCAATCATTAGTTGTTTATCCAATACATGTCACATTTTTGAATATGTCCATACAATTCAGACTAATTCTAATATACCATGGATATAATTCAGTTGGCTCTATTAATGTTCGCTTCCAAGGATCACAGTCAGAGATAGTCATAGAGGAATACTGCGGCAATACTGACACAGACAGTGATGAAATTATTGAGATTGATGATCAAGTCCCACTGACCTCGTCAGTGCGGGGTCGAGATGATAAAATGGTTTCGATGCATGACGCAATTACAACGGTTCTTGCGACGGTAATTGAAAATTACATGGAAGGCTTTACAATATTTAGAAATAACAAGATGAAATGTAATTACATCCCTGTCATAGTGTCATACTACTGTGACATACCAGAGAGCAAATACATGCCTGAAAGTCTAAATAATTTTACCACCACACGTCCATGCGTGAGATGCTTGGGAATTTCATCCAATTTCAAGACAGGTCCAATATCTGCATTATCGCCTCCCAGAACCGTTCACTATGTACAAACCAGAAGGGTTACGGTTACCGCTTTGTTTAAATAAGCAAATACAGCGCCGTAAACAGCAGAAAATAATTGTTTACAAAGGGAACCACATCAAATGCTGCAGGACATTTCTGTGGCACCATGGGTCCCATTTCTGAAGAAGCTGTGAAAGAGACATCCGCACCTATTTATTCCAGGTATATTCTCAATTTTTACTTATAAACCATTTCATAAACTTAATTTCGGTACTTCTGAAGCACTCAAAACATGTTCCATGAAATATCTGTCAATTCCATTTTTAAAAATTAAATAAATGGACATAGGGAAGAACGGGAAACAATTTTGGACACAGTGCATGGCATTTATATGGGCTTGTAATTCACTTCTTTCTTGAATAGAAAACTAGTTCGGTGCTCCCGGTTTCCATGTTGACTTCTCAACAAGGGAGAGGTCCCAGAAGCTGAAAGGTTTCTTCCTAAGTAATTAAATTCGAGGAATGTTGAACGGAAAATATTGTAAATATTTGAATATTGTTTTCCCTTTCGTGGCAGTATATATCGATAGAGCTACTGGTTACCAGCATTATTCTGATTTGACAAACATTTGTACAAATTAGACATCACTAATACAAGATTTGCTATGCGAAAATATTTCCCTCGGAATGTCACAGGAATTGATAGCTGACGTCGGGGACATAATTACTATTATCAAATATAAATGCATAGAAACATTTCAGAAACATTTCAATACAGTAATCCACACATTGAAGTTCCATTTACTATAAGACGTGGTAGGAGACCTCTCTAGGTTTGTAAGTATAACTATGAGAGATGAATCACCTTATGTGAACTTCAATAATTCTTCAAACAGTCGTATCATTCTACTTCCAAAAGGATGGCAACAAGAATGAATGAAACAGTGAAAAATATGCGACCAAAACTTTGAACTATACATCGAAGTTCAACACATGCTGCGTTTCTAAAACAACGTTCCATCCAGAGTGTTGTACCACATTCGATAGGGACGACTACTACAGCAAAAGGTAAAACACCGCTATCACCATATTTGGTACGGGACGGTATTTATGTTTCGTTACAACTGGTTGATGCCACAAGAGTAGAATGGGACTGTGTAATGAATCCACAACTCAAATTCTTACTCTAATATTGAAAAACCTATCACGTACCAGTCTGACAGTCTGCACGGATCTAGTTCATACCTACTCTCGAAACCACGGTCTGTTGCTCACAAACTCCGATATTTCTCTCACATTTGTCAAGTCGGGGTATATAGTTGGCGGACATTTTCCAACGTTTCAACAGTATGGGAGTTCTAGAAATATTTTACATTAAAGACGTCCTACGCCACATCGACATAAAAGGAAACGCATATTTGCAACAACACAGTTCAATTCGAGCAAGAAGGAAAAGAATACCTTCTTCCTTATAAAAGGTGTGACGAAATTAGCGCTTAGAATGTCTTCCTATTATTTCATACGAAACAATACCGTATTACGGACAGGAAGAATTTGGCTTTCGTACAATATATGGAATTAACTCAGCCTCTGGATAATGTCTGTGAAGTCCTGAACTGCATATGCCTTTGATGGGCTATATATGTTGAGTTTGACAGCAAAAGAGATGGTGCAGACTAAAGTTCTGTTGGAAATATGTTAGAAATAGGAGAGCGGTACGATATCATTGACTTAAATACTATATGTTAATTTGTACATGTATTGCGGTCCAATTTCGAAATTGATTCCTCCACTGAACGGTTTCCATAGCCGAAGAAACGGTTCAGTAATGGTTTCTACAGGGAAAGAGATTCGTACAGATTTCTACCAACTGATACTGACGAGGAGGACGAAGATAATTACCCCACGTAACATGGTCATATAAATTATTTTATTTCACGTTACATGTTCTGTAATTCTAAATCTTTGTCCCTATTTCCATGTACTTCATTACCTCCTTCATCTTTAAATAAAGTACTTTGTTCTGGTCCTTCGTTGTACGGTTTTCTGAGTTTATCAATACTTTCCCAGTCAGTCGCTATTTCTGTGATATAGCAGTCATTTATAATTCCGCACTGCGTTCCGATGTAATGTTGAAACCAGGTTGATTGTACAGATATAAATTGTTTCTTCGGAATTTTCGAGGTAACAATTATTGTGGCTTCACGTTCCATTCCTTTTAACATACTTTCTTCCTCTCCCTCTACACATTCCGGTACTTCCACTCTTCAGGGACCCTTTCTTCAACATACCTTCTTATCTTCCCAATTAACTGTTCCGTCGCCAGTTTTACATACCTCGAAAACATTTGGTTGAATTCTTTCTGACGACCTCCTCCACGATATTCCTTTACAATAAGCAGTTTAGCACAGCTAAAAATCCATGCATCTACGCGAGTAATACTCATTACAGTCCCTTCCATAATTTACCCTTACTCTTCATGCGGAATATATCCAATGACATCATTCAACAGCGCAGGACCAATCTTGTTTCAAAACAGATTGAATATTTCTTCATCGTCGTCATGTCGGTCAGCATGTCAAATAATGCAATGTCGCAGGACCAATATTATTTCTAAACAGATTAAAAATTTCTTCATCGTCGTCATTTAGTTCAACGTAACGTTCAACACAACTACCACATTCCCGTAATTGCATTTCTGAAAGGTCCGCAGTACGCCATCATGACATATATATCACACCATACCTGTTGGATTCCTTTGAATTTCTCTTCGCAACAGCAATTTCCGCCTCCCTTCGTACCGTTTCACCGGATTCCTTCAAATTGAATCGGGATAGTAGAAAGCCATAGCCAAGTGCTTCAAGAATCTATCATTTGTACCTCTTTCCCTTCCACTGCAAACATCAGATAACAACTGTCTCAAATGTCCCTCTAAAGTAGCATCTTTTGATTACTCTTCAACAACTGCATCAATATTTTCTTCTGTCATATATATCTTTACGCTTTCACAGCATGAAAGTTCGGCTCTAAGTAATGAACATATAATGTCTTTCTCGCTGTTGATGGGAAGAACATATATATTGTTTCCACTGGAGAAAAAGTGCATTGGTGTTGGTACAGTCATTGAACCGTCCGATCGTTAAATCCAATTGTACAGTACAATTTCTACCATGTTCGTCCTGTTTCTAGCATTTAGCTCATTATATGGGTCCAATCAACACTTTTCATTGTTTCTTCAATTTTACATTCTCAGGTCTACTGCCAGTCTAATTCTCAAATGTTTTGTTGGAACTTGCCTTATCATCCTCCCCACATATTTTCCACAACTCTTGTTGTCTTCTCCCATCTTTTTAAAAAGTTCCTGATTTAGAACTTCTAAACTCTGCACCATTCTTTCCATTTCAATATTCTTTCAATCAAGTTCATATCTTTCGATTTCAGAGCCTTCATTGAAACCTCTTTACTCAACACCTCCCGTGCTTACTCATTGGCCAAAATCGTGTACTCATTCATCAACACAGAAAGTTTTGTGTTCTCCACAGTTAGTTTTGGAACATCTTCTTCCTGCAGACGGAAATCTTCCAAATTTAATCCCTCTTGTAGTGATGAAAATTCTTCCAATGCAGCACTCACACAGGTAGAGTTTGAACGATTTTCACCATTAGTTACAATCACACCAATATCCGTTCCTGAATACATATCTTCCGTGTTAGGGTTGTTCACTTCATTAATACCACTCATAGATGAAGATTCGTTTGTACCTGTTCCACTCATTCTACCATTACCCATCTTAGGTTTTCAAGAATTCCACAAATCCTAACTCTACCTCTTCCTAGACGACCAGCGCACCTTTCCACTGTCATGTTAGAACTAAAACCACCGATTTCATCTACCACATATTCACTTCTGCAACTACACACTGTCGCCGTTTTTGATGGGTATTCCGAATTTCCCACTGTTTAACCCGACAGTCCTTCCAAACGAGCGTTTACTGGCACCACTTCAATGCACTAAAACTTATTTCAGAACAATATATGATTCTCAATAACTTGAAGATTATCTTTTATTCCTGCTACAATATTATCTTCAGCTTTCGATAATGGAACAAGTTCCGACATATGTTGAAACAACACGTAACGGCTATGATAGTAGATTTGTATACCTTCCAGTCAAAACTACACTACACTATGGCGCTGGTGGACAATGTATGAAATTTCCACACCATATGGAGTTCGAGTTTTTTTGACAAAATTGCAATGACTTTATAAATAGCTGCCTCTAATAAATTCAACCACTCCCCATTTTACTACCCACTTAGCTTACCGTACCGTGTTTATGGAGATGATCACTGATCAGCTCCATAATCAGCTTGTGGCTACTACCATGGTGGAAACTTCTTCACACCCATTTGTTTGCATCATTTATAACATCATGGTAGTAATGTGAGCGAAAAGTTCTCTAGTTCTTAAGCTGACCCGTCTTCATTACAAATCAGAGTATAACAGTTTGAAGATAGGCTACTATTTTAGAAACTGAACGCTCTCAACAAAACATGCAGTCCAAACTGTAATATCGGACGCAATAACTAACAAATTGGCTGTAATAGTGATCATTTCACAAAGTGCTTGAACGTAGTTAAATTTATAAAACATGTTACTTCATTAATACCCACGGACGAAACAATTAAATTAATGTTATTTGTTTTTCGAAACCGTATCTTTTATCTGCTATTTGGAAATCAAGTCCCGTTGCCAGCACATGTTGAAAAAACCATCTCCTGTCCTCCCTCACCCTCTTTCATCTTCAGCATCAAAATGTAATTTATTTTCACGGGGTAAAGCCGATTTAGGCGGAGCTTCGTCATATGCTCTACATTCATGAACATCTGCATCATTCTCGACTTTCTCATGAATAATTTGTTACCAACATCACTGTGATCACTGTTATCAAATTCCTTCAATTCATACCTTTCGTTACATTCTTTATTTCGTTCTTATGTTCTTTGGAACTGTATAGACGTTTTAATTCCCCTTAATGTTCAAATTATTCCTTTTCGCCAACTGCACCATTTTTTAATCTTTTAACCTTCTTTCTGCTACTAATTCAACAAATTGGGTCATCTATACTAGCACGTCCTTCAAATGATGTTTAATGATTCTACTGACTCCACTGCGCAGTATGATAGTTTACTATTTCATATTTTTCTACTCGTACTCGTAAGTACTCTACTCTTAGTCTTACTCATATACGTATGTCGAATATTACTCCTTCTTGTCCTCATAATGATAGTTTTTTCAACCTCTAGCTCGTTTAAGTGTTGGTTCTCTCACTATTTACTATTTTTTACTCAAAATCTTAGTTTTTCTGTTCCTTCTATTCGTGGGGTTACTACTGTTTTATTTGAATATCATTGACATCAAAATATTACACATGATGCCATTTTCGTTATCGTCACCTCTCTCTGGTACCAGCTTACCTCAACAACTATCAGATTCTTCCTCCTCCGTTCGTCCTTCATCATTCATAATATTTCATGACATGATTATAATCTTCCATTCTACTTTTTTTTCTGATATCTATCTTGTTCTCAATCTTGTTATTATTTCGGTTCCATTCTCAGATCGTTGTTGTACTGACATTCTTCTTCGTTTTCTCCTGGGTCTGCATTCTTCTGCTTTAATCTATTTCCTTTTCCATTTTCAATTTCGTTCGAGCAACCTTTCAAATAGTATGGATTTTTTGTGCATATGTGACTGTCACAACGGAATTTCACGTGCTGACCCTACAGAGACTATTAATAAAGTATATCGGTGAAAGATGAGGCAATCGTAAAAAATGGATTCTGTTAGGTTAACGTACTTAAACTTGTACGTCTATTCATTTATTCTAATCAACCATCACTTTTACTTATTTCTTTCACACTGCCTCTAACACTTCCATTTTATGTTATATAATTCAAGTGGCGTAAATGTGAAGGCTATGATCCTTTCTTCTCAATTGAATCAACGACAGAAGTAACTAATCCGCACAATAATGCAACTGATGATACTTCTTGATCGGCAGTTTGCGCAATGTACGTTCCACGTTCCCGATCATTCGCAATGCCAACATTTCATGTTTCGTGCTCGGAACCATTCGAGCCATGTCTCCCAAGAAAGACACGAATTTCTCTTGTACAAATCGTTTCATACAAATATTCATTTCTTTCGTCTGTCCCAATTCACTCACCGCTGCTCGAATTTCTCCTTGCCACACATAGCCCCACACTCTCACTGGTTTCCAAAAAGTTGCAAATAACGCCTACACTGGCTTCGAGAAACATCACGTCTTTACTACCTCCATCACTCATCACTTGAACAATCGCATCCGCCCCGTCTTTATTCACCGTCGGACTTAGATTCCTCATGTTCATACACCGCGTTACTCAGTGCAGATATAACCTCTCTTGCCGTCTTGATATCCGATCTGTGAGTTCGAACTGCCGAAATAATCACAACCAATCCCAAGGTAACCTGCCGTCGATTGATATCCTCGAAACAAAACACGCGCACCAATCCACTTTCTTTCGAAATAATTCCCGCATGCTACGGATGTTTCACATTGCTGCAACCGCTAGTACTGTACCTGAAATTCAGTTCTAAAATCAAGACTAGACGGACTTGTAGAGCCAGTAGGGGAAGCGTTGGTTGTCGAGGAGCTTTATCATGGCTTGCCTTTTCAAGATATAATGCTTTGCAAAGATTTGTCCGATAGAGATCTCTTTTCTGATCGATGTCGTGATGTCAATGGATCCTCCTCAGCTTCAAATTTCCGATTATGGTTCCTTTTTCACTTTGAGCGCCACAAAGATCACGGAAAGCTCCCACATACTAACCGTCTAGTCTTGAAACGGAGGAATCTGAAGATGTAAACGATTCCGGCACTATTGCTGATCATAATTTTCGTCTTTTATATCAAAAGAAATCATCCTTCCAAGAATCCACGAATTTAGAATCTCCAGATGACATCAGATATAACAACCGTTCCAGTTTTTCACAGCTATAGGAGATAAACAAAAATGTACCCAACTTTCGAATGGCGTTCCTCCTTAGTCTAGGTGCCATTGAGTTGAAAGAGTGTGGATTCAAGTTCAGATTACAAGTCTCGAATTTAGGGAGCTAAGGTCAGGAATTGAAATGAATCCTGGGCCTGGATTTCTTCTCGAGGCTCTACTTGGAACATTTGAGGTCGTGGAAATGCAAAAGGAAATGAAGATTATATATCCAAAAGTTCCTTTGGCTGGTAAAAAAGTCAGAGTGGAATGATTGTGGCCAGGATAAAAACCAGAATCTCCAGCCCAAATTGTAGATTCAAACACTTCAATGTCTCAATTGACTGCAGACTGGATGCAAGAAAAACAGGTGGATCTGCAGGAACATTCATCGAATGCAAATGAATCTCAGGGTGGTCCGTTATCTCTAGTTATACTTTCATATCTCCATTATATATCAGACGCCATTGCTGAGATATGGGGCAAATATGGCATTCAATCGACAAATCTCCTATTAACCAGTCCATGGTTCAGACCGTATCGATCAGTCTATGCTTCAGCCCGTATCGAGCAAGTATCAACAGCGAACTATCTGGCTCTGTTTTGTGTGTATCTGACTGTAGGACTTCTGAAACTTCTCTTTTTACTCTACAGGACATCTTACTAGCAACTACTACGCCATTTTGATACATTATCTCGTTGCAACTGAGTCAGGAGGTGGCGACTGAAGGGAACTGGTAAAGTGGTGCTACTAGAATGCCAATGGATTGTTCCATTGGTAGCATGTAAGTCCTAATTGACAGATCAAACAGCGCATTCATTTATGCATTCATAGAAAATGTAATCCAAGGCACGGGTACTTAGTTCATGGGTATTGTTCGATGACTGAAGACCCCCGTTCTTCGTGCACAACGACCTGTTAAACCCATTATGTTCTCGTTGAACAAAATTACTCCTAACTACCACATCAGATTTGAGTTTCCAATAATTGACAGTGTTATCATGTCCGGGGACAACCCTCGAAAGGAAGGAGCTTAACTCTTTCGCACTCATTTCAGAGACCTCGTCGGCTGGTTCGAGTACGGGGTTGATTATTGAATGACAATTGAAGTGAACGCGAACTTGCAATCATTGTTTGATGTCCGCACTGGTGTGTTTTCCCACGGAAAAACGGTGATCACCAAAACTAACAACGCGAAAAGACCCCATAACAGCCTATAATTACACTATATACACTGATGTCGGCAGAGCAGTAACTTTCACATGGGACGGCCTTTTTGGTTTGCGATCAAATATAGTGGTTCTGGCATCAGACTTAAAACTTTTCTAGAACCAGATCTGTTCAGTTATTTAGGTTCATTGACTACTCCTGTATTCTCGTTCCTAAAGTCTTGCACACCTCCTCCCCTGTTGAGATTTAATGGACTTCTGATTATTGTTACAGTATCTATACCACAGTTTTGGGTGATGACTAATCAGTTTCGTGGTGATGGAAGTTTTCTTGTTTTACGCGGTGGTATTATTTCAAGGGTACAATGGGCTGCTGTAACTGGGAGGCAGATGGTTGAGGTATCTGTTAATGTAATTCACGTGAATGTTTCTAATATTCGACATTCACTTAGTTTGGCGACGTCATCAACTGCATTCCTACGTATATCCAAAAGAACTAATAGTTTACATTTTTCTGTTGATAAGGAAAGGAGTGACGCAGAGACTCCTATTCTGTACCCTTGTGACATTTCGATGCGATTTGATGGGAGTGGATATGATCCTCCTGAAGATGCGGAAGGTCAGCCCATAAAGATTTCTGGATCAAGTTTGTCAATTAATGCTGAATCGTTTCTCGTTCGTTTAGACGTTAACGACACCCCGCTCATTCTTGCCGTTGGTTCTCGACTTATTCGACTAAGGCCAAGTGAGTTATCTCGAAGACCTCTACAGCCAGGTCGATTTGATCAATGGATTGATCAGAGTGAGGACGATGACGCAAAGCTTGCAGTTGATTTTTCCCTTCCTCAAAGTCGCCTTATGTTCACTGATGAGACAGCTGGAAGATATGTTCCTATCATGGAAGCTAGAATCCGCAATGCTGTTTTGAAATCAAACGTACCGTGGCTAACAAATGTGGCACTGGAGTTTGGGCTTGATTTGTTCAACGACGAAAAAGGTTGGTGGGAACCGGGCATTGAGATGTTTCCTGTTCAAGTTGCGGCCTCTCAAGGACGCTCCGGATCAAGAGCAATTCATGTCCGCTCGGAGAAAAATATAGATCTGAACGTCACCCCGAATACTGTCTCGGGTGCTGCTCGTGTGTCGAAAGCATTGAAATCGGCAATAGTAGATTTGACAACACGGCTTAGACACGAAAATAGTGGCACCACTTCCTCATTGATGAATGACACCAAAGCACCCATCCCTATCGATATTCAAACGTCTCTTGATGCGAAAAGGCCGAGCGTGGCAGCATTTTGTGTTAGAAATGAAACCGGTCGGTCAATGTTTCTATGGTTACCGTACGATTCGAAGAGACGGCCATTACATGGAACTGGCGGTGAAATCGAAGTTGATACTCCGAGCGAAGAATTATTGTGGACAGCGATTGGTGCAAACGGGATTTTGTCCGCAAATCCAAACAAGAATCGACAAATTTCTCTGTCATGCATTCTTTGTCTTAGTGGATATGTTGCCAAAACGTTCTCCACCGCACAAACTGGTACTTGGTTAGTGACTATGAAACCGGACATGCGTGAGCTTACTAGCCCAATGTCTGTCACTCAATCGGACATCTCGACAATCACCCTTGTTTGGTCTGTCGCGATGAGGGATGGTGTACCCTGTGGAAGCATCAGGTCTGTTTTGCGACTTGTAAACCGTACACGAACAGTTCTGGAAGTTAACCTTGGTGGCCTTCGCAAGTCAAGTAGTGTCGGAGGTGCTCTAAAATTAAAAAGATTATCCCTTTCTGATTATCTGAATGAAGAGCCTGAAGTTCAACATGAACACGAACTGCACGAACTAGTGAAAGCAGGAGAGTCTATTGATCTAGCAACTTTGCTCGTCTTAATATTGTAAAACCTAGGAGCACATAATGACATACGGCGATAACATTTGTGATAACACTTAATCATATCACACATAACGATCTGGTTATTGGTAGTGTATGTTTTACATACTATAAGGAAGGGAACCCTATTTAGGAAAAATTCATTATGACACGTGGGAAACATTACCATAGAATTAGAACAGATTTCAAATTTCTATTTTGATACAGCAGTGGACGCCACGTGTATTATTATAGCCAACACATTGTTGGAGGGGTATAAAAAACAAGAGACGATTCTCGTCGGGGAAGAGGAGGAAAGAGAGTCACAAATTAATGAAGAAGACACATAGTAACAACCGTCACCACAATTGACAACTCGCCACTGCCACCTAGGGGCAGAATCTGATAAAGACGTCGCACCGATCGTACTTGGGAGAAATCTCAGGCGAATCAAACTACTAGTTAGCCAGCGTGGAATCGCGGCGAAAAGTAGTCCGACCGCGAATCCAGGGTCGGCAAGCACACTAATAAGTGAAAAGCCAAATTGTTCCGAGAACTCTGCAATCGCCACTTAGAGAATGTGGAAGGGACAAAAAGTAACAAAGACACACTAATTTGGTTGGCAGGATGAAGAAGGAGAAGAAGGGAAAAAGAGGACACCAAAACCACACCAATTGGACCGTGAGGTTACTAACTTAATCTACAATTTACATAGCTGGAGGCAGAGAGTGAAAGGAAGGAGAACGAATGACAGAGTAGAGGAAGTCAGGACCAGGGGAAAAATCATTAAAGAAAGGAATAGAGCATACGTGAAGTAGAGAAGGAAAGGAAGCCAAAGGGTACCATTTCTTTTTCTAGACTAGTACCGCTCAACAGAGTCTTGGTCGATTCCGATTCATGCTGTGCAATGCGCGATTCGTGTTCGGCCGGCAATCTTCAATGCTCCAGAAGGAAAATTTCGTCTGATGTTGAGTCCGCAGATAGTCAAACGAGAAGTCATGTTTTTATACTTATAATTGGATTGGTCCCTTATGTAAGACATCAGATTTACATGCAATTAGACAAGAGATTCATTCTGTCGTTAAGAAAACTGGCGAATCAACCCCGCGTCTTTGTGAAGGAATTAATCTATCCGGACCTGTTCTTTAGTGTCCTTCTGATGCTAGAAAGCATGTATTCACGATGACGCTGCAGTCCAAGGTTGATATGGGTGTTGACACTCAAAAAAAAACAGCCAAAGTATTCCTGGTTTGGTTGATGTGCATCTAGAAAAATGAAAGAGATGATCTTGAAAATATTTATTGTAACAAAGAAAGAAATAATTATGCAATGATTATAATATGATTATTAAAAAACACAGGAGAAGAAAAAAAAATTATCATATTACAATAACTGTGATATTTTTGCAGGACTATAAATAAGTGAACACAAAGTGGGTATGACAAAGGGCTGGCTGGGGAACCAATGAGCAATGACAATTGGTCATTAATGGAGTAATGTCTAATAATAATAGTATTTATTATTATTATTATTATTATTAGATGAAGAATAATGGAGATTAAATATTAATATTGTTATAATAATACTAATTTTATAAAATGAAAATTATAAAACAATAATTTTTTAATAATAAATAGGAATGTACTTCCATCTGCCAATAGGATTTGTCATATTGTCAAAATATTTAGTACTTAATGAACTAATTTTGTCCAATACAATGACTCTACGTCAAATTTCTATTGACACATGTCAAAACGTTTTGGATGTACAGTGCCGTCTATTTGGACTATTTTCCAAAATATATACAATATAATGATTCT